>VWYI01012929.1:0-10591 GCA_013399455.1 Anthoscopus minutus | reverse complement strand
GGTTTGGTTTTTTTTTTGTCTGTGCATATACACAGATATATATCTAAGCAAAACAAAAATTGTGTTTGATTTTGCTTTGTGCAGTCTGCCTGGTTGTACAGCACAAAGGCTGTGCTGTAAACCTTGCCAGTTTTGCAGCACACACAAGCTTTCAGAAGGCAATCAGAGCCATCCTGAAGTTCCTTGAGGAATTTAGTTTGTTCTGTGGGAATACAGCATCTCGCACAGTGGCATCCTGTGGGTGAGCAGAGCTTCTTGTGTAGTAACAGAATGCAAATAATTAAACAACAACAATGACCAAGTGTGTATCTGTACTCCAAGTTCATGGTAAGAGGAACTAAGATTCTGGGAGATTATGTTGGGGATTTTTTACTTTTTTAAGCTCAGTCCTTATCTTTTAATCTCACCATCGCATGTTAGGTGAAACATGAAATCAATGGAAACAGTTACAGATTTGCTAAAATGTGCACTGGAAGTGCAGTAACATGAATAATATTAATTGCAATATTTCATTACTTATAATAACTGTGATTATCACTATCATTATTAATTAGTATGTGGAATTATTTTGATAAAAATTAACCTTGGCACTGACATTTAAAACAAGGTGAAGGTACAGAAATCTTTGAAGACATCCGCGCTGCAGCTTGGTGGAATATTATAAACAAAGTAATGATTTTTATCTAAAATCTCTTTCTTAAAGACCTGCAAAACACAACATATGAAAAAAGAATCAAAAAAGGCTATGCTAAAATCCATTATGAGTCTGCACAACATCTCCCCCTCTTTCTGCCAGCCCACAAGCAGTAAGAGGACAGTCTACTTTCATTTTGTTGCTTGACACTGTGGTTAAACAAAAATAGTCAGTATGGCTTAACATTGAGTAAAGAACTATGAAATAGCTTATAAGATTTTTATGACATTTATGGCATTTGAATAATTTGTGGGGGTTGAAGAAGAAGGATGAATGTGAAAAATTTACTGTGTAATGTCTCCGTTCCAGAAGGTTTTTAGGTATATGTGTAATTGCAGATAAATTGAAAACAATGGGTGAGCCATTGAGAGTTAAAGACATGCTTAAATACTTTCCTTACCAAGGCTTAAGCACCCAATAAACCTGTAGTGCACTTTTACTACAGATATGTCATGTCAACCCTCCCTTTCTAACTTTAGTGAAGTGTTATGGGTACATCTGCTACTTCCGGTGAAAAATAGACAGGATTTGAAGTGATAGCTGTTGCTGCGGGAGTTTTCTGTAATAGCTGCCAAATGGGAGGGAGGAGGGGAAGACAGCAGCAGAGGAAGCAGTAACCTTCCTGCTTCAAGAAAAGAAACAAATCAATCAGTAACTCTATGCAGGGAGTTGGAGAACCTGCCCAACATCTGTCAGATGCAAACTGACATGCTGCAGCAGAATCTACTTATTGCCAACCATTGTGGGTGTTTGGCCTTCAGAAGTGTATTCCAAGAGCTTTTTGAAATTCTTTGTATGGTACAAGGGTGGTGGTGTATCAGTGGCACTGCACCCCTACATATATGAAGCAGTAACTCAAGAGTAAAGAGTCAATAAATATCAACAGAGCTTTATATCTTTTATATTCTTCTGTAACACTCTGGTTTCTGGATTACTTTAAGCAATGTGACACTTTGATGCAACCAGACCTCTAGCCAAAATGTGCAGTGAGTACACTAGAAATGGTAGTGGTTGTTTCAGCAGGAGTAAATGGTTAAGAGGGAAGTCTTGATGCCTTGAGAAGGCTGCCTTAGAACAGAGGCTAGACAGAATTAAGAATAAAGTAGGTATTTAATTGAAAGGCCTTAAAGAGCACTCTTTGGGCAGGACAAGAACCTGGCCAGGGCTACACCCAAGATGGACATAAATGGTCACAAGCTCTCATATTTTTATAAATTTTGGTCCATGTGCTTATCAGGGTTAATTGTCCCATCACTGCTTCAGTTTATGAAGTCCCATCCTTCTTGTTTCCTCTCTTCAGTCCACCGTTGTTTATGCTTTTGGGCCTGAAGCATGTAACAATTGTCCTTGGTATCAAGCTAGAAAAGGAATTGTTTTGTCTATCTGCTCTGTGAAGAGAGCTCACTAACACTTAATGTAAAGTGCAGAGCTACACACCTAGGCCCTACAGAATCTGAAAAATATGAAAGCTAAAATTTAAGGTATCAGTCTTAGTAGAGTACAGAAATTGCCCAGTTCATGACAGTGTGCAGAAGCACCTTTTTAACCTCAGGAGCTTGCTGGGAAGTAGAACACCCTAGAACAGGACTGTCCACCAAGTGAATCCCATTCTTTCTGGTTTCTGCTGTTTTGTTGTATAGGTAACTATTTATTTTGTCTAGTGGGAAAGACAAAGTGAACAAAAACACAGTTAGGATCTTTTAGAACAGGAAATTTTGGGGGCACAGGGCTCTCAGCTTCTTGCCTCTAACTGTAAGATCCCAGCCAGAGTGTCTATTTCTGTAGGGACAATGGTCTAAACAAAATGGTAAGTCAGCTGACTGAATCACAGAGGGCTGATGCCCAGCTCTTAACACTTTGCTGGTGAGCTTGATAGCATCTCTCTAATGAGTAGCTAGAGTTGAGCACCAGAAGTAAAGTGCCCAAAGCTACTCTGAGCCATACAGACTTATAGAACCACAGAAGCATTAACAGGGGAAGAGACCTCCAAGATCATCAGCTCCAACCTTTGACTGAAATCCACCTTGTCAACTAAACCATAGCACTATATTGCATGTCCAGTCATTTCTTGAACACTTCCAGGGACTGTGACTCCACCACTTCCCTGGTCAACTTGTTCTAATGCTTAAGTATCTTTCAGTGAAGAAGTTTTACCTGCTGTCCACCCAATGTCCACCCAGAACCTCCCCTGGAACAGCTTAAGGCCATTTCCTTTTGTCCTGTCACTGGCTGCCTGGGAGAAGAGACTAACCTGGCTACAACCTCCTTGCTGGTGGTTGTGGAGAGCTGAAAGGTCACCCCTGATCTTCCTTCTCTAAACAACCTCAGCTCCCCCAACCACTCTTCATGTGATTTACTCTCTAGACCCTTCGCCAGCTCCCTTGCCCTTCTCTGGACATGTTCCAGCCCCTCAGTATTTTTAGCTCAGAACTGGACACAGGACTTGGGGTGTGGCCTCACCAGTGCTGCATACAGGGGGACAATCACTGCCCTGCTCCTGCTGGTCACACTGTTACTGATACAGGCCAGGAAGCCATTGGCCTTCTTGGACACCTGGGTGCACACTGGCTCATGTTCAGCTGCTGTCAACCTGCACCCACAGGTTCTTTTCCACTGGGCAGTTTTCCACCCACTCTGTCCCCAGCCCATAGCACTGCACAGGGTTTTTGTGACTGAAGGGCAGGACCTGGCACTTCACTTTGCTGAACCTTATACCATTGTCCCCCAGCCCATTGACCCAGCCTGTCCAAATATGTAGCAATACATGCAGTGCCAAACACACTATAATGAGCACTGGCTTAGTGAACAATATCTATGTGTCTTGAATAAAATCCTTGCCCAATCTCAACAGAGCAAGGTTTTGCCTAATAATTTGATCAAACTTGCTATTTTGAAGGTTTTGTGCAACATGCTATAGCCATACCTTTATTTTTATATAGCTATGAAAATATTGGTACGTAGAGGAATGTCAGTTTCAAAACAATCAAACGGTATGTTTGAAAATATCCATGCAATTCTTGCTTTCTCCTTCATTGAAAAATTATGCATAATGAAAAAGAGCCCAATAGAACTATAATGTGAATGAGCAGCAACACATAAAGTGTCTTGTACCCTTCACATTTGATTGTCTTTGAATCACAAGCAAAGTACATTTGGAATGAGCCCTTCTGCTTTTTATAGCAGACCACTTACTGTTTCTGACTTCTTCTGCTAATACTCACAGGTAACTTACTTTGATGGTGTCTCTTGACAATCCATGCATCTACCTTTGTTTTAGGGACATGCAGTTTTGAGTTGCAGCCAGATGGTCTAGACAGATGATTAAAAACTATGAAATGATACACCAGAGCACTTACCTCCTGCTGCTTTGTCACATTGAAGAAACACTTAATGAAATCTGAAGTGTAATAGCTAAAAATATATACCGCAGTACGATGGACTTTCACACATCCTTCTGGGATTGATTTGTCTTTAAATATGACTTCTGAAAAATGTTTGCCTTTTGATTCTGTTTCTAGACAAATTTCTAGTGAGCTGATGACCATAGGCTGGGCAAAGAAAATAAGTATTTATTCTGTGTTGGGAATTTCATATCACTTATTCTGAAAATTGTCAATAAAAATAAGACTGTTCTTCAACATGGTTTGTTATTCACCACATAATTTGCTGACAACTTTTTTGAAGGGAATGCTTGCAGAAATTAATTTTGAGGTTTTATCATTCAAAAGCTGAACCTTTTAATGAGGTACAGCATGTGTGTTAAGCTTCTGCCTTTGGCCTTTGAACATAGCTCTCAGAATCAGATTTCTGGTGTACAATTACAAGTTCAGTATTTACCTTCCTAGAACATCCTGTAATCATTTATACTTGCTGTACATTTGCTGGAATGTTTGCAGAAAGCAATGTACAAAGGGCACAGACATACACACAATGAGTGTCCTTAGAACTCTGAATAAATATTCATCAAATATATTCACTTTTCATTCTGTTCCTCATGATATTAGATGTTACAAAAGCTAATATCAAAGCATCAAAGGTGTGACAAACTTCCAAAATAGTATTGAAATTATGATAGGTAGAGTTTAAAAGTACCAGTTTAAAAGACCAGAAACAGTAGATTTTAATAGAAAAAAGTTAGTAAACAACTTGGAATTCATATGAAATGTGACTTGATCCTGTTGGAATTGGAGCTGAGGGCTGTGGAGAACAGCTTGAGCAGATCTTAGAACCTCTGATCAGATCTTACTGCTCACATCCCTGCTGGTTTGTATTTGAGAAGAGATCACTTTCACAAGAACTAACCTTTTGTTATGTGGTGCTGCAGGGTAATACAGATGTTGTTGCAATTTCTATGTGTTGTGAAATGTATTTTTTCCAGACATTAATAAAGCTTTTCAATTCTGGTGGATTTATAGAACGCCTATATTCCCTAATGCAAGAGGGTTATAGGTTAAATCTCTGTCTAGTGAAAGATTTATTCATTTAATTACATTTTTCCCAAAAGGGTTTCATCACTAGATAAGATAATACATGAATGCACCCAGACTTTTGTTTTAGCTTGAATACACTTTCAGAATTTTCAGATCCCAGTAGCAATAATTCTAGACCATACTTTACCTTGAAATGTAATCAAGGATAGAAGGCTTCTTTTTATGCAACTGTGAGCATGCAACAACACACGTGGCCCTACACATGCGTACATTTACAGGAATTAACATCAGTGTTATCACAACCAGTAGTTCTCCTAAAATGGCCACACATTTACCAATGGAAACAAGAACAATTAACCCCTTCCCTGAACAACAACAAAACTAAGAGATCAAGTAGTGGGGAACAAACCCTTTGTTAGTGCATGAGCATGAACAGTACTGTGAAATTATCCCAATTTGAATGAGGCAAGTTCAGTGTGTCTGCATGTGTTTAAGAACTGGTATTCCTGCTTTTCTAGCTCAACACATGATGTCAACTCAAGTGGTGAAAGGGTACAGTGCAGATTTTAGTTGTCAGCTGCAGCATGTTACTTTGCTTTGGGCTTTTTTTAAGGTCACTGATACCTGGAATAGGAAAGAGAAATTTTTGCTGATGTTCTAAACTCTTAATCATCCCATTTAAAATAGCAGTTAAAAGAAGTCAAACATGCTTTGGTTTTTCCATCCTGATTTGTTTGGTTTTTTCTGCTTTTGTTCTGTAAAGAATCTTGAACTTAAAAAGTCAACTTAATCACTGTTTTGAAGGTGTGATCTGTGGCTCTTTGTCCGCAAGAGCAAAATTTTGAATATTTTGCTTCAGCTGAGCATGATGTGTCATCTTGTGCATGGCAATATCCTACACATGTGAGTAGTCCTCTGTTCATTTTGGAAATTTTTCCCTGACCTGTTGGAGGTTTTTTGTGGCTTTGCTATGCAGAGTGGCACACTTGGAGTGCCATAAATAGTTTCCTAAGTATTACTCCTTGTTGTAATTGGCTATACTGAGGTTGTAGTGATGCGTTTGCTTTCAGAATGTTTCGCAGAATATACACAACATGGGTGTCTATTCCATATGTGAATCAACCATCTCACATCTGGATTTCCTGGCCTTCTAGGTCAGGTTTCTACCTCCCAGAGGCTAAATAGTGACAAACAGAGAAATTCAGGGCAGCCACTACATTTTCTGACTCAGATTTTCTGCTTAGAAGCTTTACAAGATAGACTGATATGTAGAAAGATTACATTAAATTGTGACTGTTAGTACACATTTTTAGTCACTTTTTATTTCTTGAGATTTTCAAAAAGGAAGGATTATTTCATATGTATCTTCTGGCGTGAATTTTCTAATCAATAGTGTCTTTAATTTATATCAGGATTAGCTAATGGGAACACTTCAAACAGCATTCATTTCAGTTTATAACTGTCGTGTCCATTTTGGTTTGAACAGAATGATCCTCAGAAAAGATGGGAAGGTGCAGCAAGTCACAAAATACTTCTCTTAGCTCTCTCTTACATATGCAGCATCTGGTTTCTGAGTTTTATTCATATTTTCTCTTCAATTAATAAAGCAATGGCTTTTGTATGGAGGTTTTGTGGTCCTATGGGTTTTAAGTTTCCTGTAAGCTGCTTTCATTTTATGATTCTAAAAATGTTACTTGTGAGCTCCTTAAAATACTTTTATTGTTCCTTTTTCCCTGATGTTGTAGATTGCCACCAGCTTTGTTTTAAGGCTATCCCTCAACAGCTATTTAAGTCTTGTTGCATCCATCATGTGTCAAAACAGTTTCTCTGTCAACTGCCAGGAGCACTGAAAGCTCAATTGTCAGGATTTAAGGTGAATGAAGAGAGCCTTGACAGGCAGAAATTATGTTTCCCATGAAAAAAACATCCATTCATAGTTTCTGGGAAATCTTAGGACTGTCTGAGCCAACACAAGAATGTGGTTCAGTGAGAATAGCATGCAGCAAGGGCACACTAAGACCAAGAATCCCTTGGTCAGCTCAACAAAAATGCAGAAAAACCTTTCACTCTTGAATATTTCTGTAATTATGGTCACCAAAATGGTTTCACTAAGAATTCATAGTCCTGCATTATTTCTAACTCACAAGCAATCAGATAGTCCAGTGTTATACCAAAGTATGAGCCTTGCAGGTTTCAGGAATTCATGTGCCAGGACTTACTGGCTGTGTTCTTCATGTTATTGCCACTGCCCTTATGGAAGTTTTTGCAGCTTTGTGTAAAATGCTTCAATGCTCTTCCCAGGAAGCAGAATCAGAGCTACACTGCTGAAGTGGGGCATCACATCATATGAAAAACAAATGGCAAATAAATAGTGGCCAGCTGTCTTCCAGATTTCACTCTTGTGGCTTTTCCCCCACAGCAAGGTGAAGTACAGACTGCTGTTGAGAATTTGTCTGATTTGCTGGGATACCTATGCCATGTAAAGTAAAATACTGTTGAAATACATAAATAAATTTATCTAAGTCCTCTGTATTTTAAAAGCAGACTGAGGTGATTTCACATTAACATCTTCATCTAAAGTAATTTCCAGACAAAAGCTTGAAAAGCTACCCTTGATGAAATAAGGCCTATATATGTGTGAGCATTTACCATACTCCCTGTCACCATAGTAACTGAGACCCAGATTCACAAAATCGTGTAATTCCCTCTTAAGCACCTGAATACCTAGAAAGTTCTGGGCATAAGTATTTCTCAAGTAAATGTGACCTCACTGTACAGGCCTTTTATGAACTGCAAAATATTATCCTTTCTTCATAATTATTTTTTTATTTTGAGCAAGAAAGCTCTGGCAGGGTGTCTGATTTTTTTTGTAGCCAGATCATCAGTCATAGTGTGCCAGTACATTGTGGAGATGGTTCCAAGAGATTATACTGGAAACAGTCAGTTTCTGAGCTTCTGGATATTTGAAATCAGAGCACTTTATCACCACTATGGGTACATTTTATGTAGGTGACTCATTTTGACATGAAAGCATTTTGTCTTTGTTTCCTTTCACCTTGTGTTTTTGCAATTACTCCAGAGAAACATTAATATTATAGAACTGGCAATGCATGAGTGATCTCTGATGTGATCATACTTTATTTGTAGTTGATATGTTTCAAGATTAGGACCAAGGCCTTGTTTCAGAGCAGGAATTGGAGCAGAAACCATCAGATAGATCTCAGCATTGGGAAGATGTCTTCCAAGTAGTGGCGCATCCTACCAGGGAGGTAGGCAGCTACATTCTTCACAGGCTACAGACTCAAGTGTATGCATTTTCTGATAACCACAAGTCAGAGTGATTGATTCTTCAGTCTTCCAAAGGAAGATGGTGGGATAAGATTGTTTGCCATGTGGAAGTGCTTGGGACCCACACACGTCATCAGAACTGTTGTGCTTAGACCCCTGGCACTCAGGATGGCTCAGGGATGGACTGGCTTGGGGTAAGTGTAGAGAAGCCCTGGTACATGGGAGTTGCACAAGCTTGTTTACACAACTGCTCTCCTCCTGCCTTTCCAAGCTACCTTAGTTCCAGGCAATACCAGCCCATAAAGACTAAATAAGTCATGGCACACTCAGTGAGCATATGTCTGTGCTTGACTCACACACCACAGAATAAGCCTAACTGTTGCTGTAGAGTGTGACAGCAGCTGGGTTATGCTTTTGCAGCTATGCTTTGTTACTCATGCCTTACAGTCTAAAATACCAGGCAGTGTGCAAGGAAGTCAAGCTTACTTGATAGCAAATCCGTTTTGTAAAGAGGTCATGGACTCGTTGTCACATGTCCATTTTCTGGCACCTACACGGAAAAGAGATTGGCCAGTGTCAGAGTGTCTGGGGTATGTGACACACTGTTTCAGGAAAAAAATTGCTGTCGTTTTTTAAATAGCTACAAAACTACTACGAAAGAAAAAACAAACCACAATGGCTGAAGAGATCACAGAAGTACACAGTTTATAGGCCAAATCTGATCTGGAAACAAATTCCACTAAATAAAAGTTAAACAGAGAGTAATGTTTAAAAAAGATTGGAATCAATGTTATGTTATTTAAGGGGAAAAAAAGGCTAGCTTATAAAGTTTTCTTAGCACTGTAAAGAATATTTAATTTCTTACCTGACTTTACTTAAAAGGTTAGCTACTGTGAAAACTTGAGAGTGTGGAACCATCAGAACAACTAAGTGGGATTTTTTTTTTTTCTGAAACAACCTTTACAAATTTATATTTGTTACACTGCTGAAAATAGCCAAGTGTTATGCTCCAGTTTCCAAGAATCAGGAAAGAAAATGTATGGTAACTTCTGACCAGTTAGAAGCAAATATCCCTGTGGCAGGTAGGCAGGCCTCATGGCAGTGATTCTTGCTGGCATTAGCAGCATTAATTTGACACTGCAACATGGAGCATCCCAGCAGGAGCTCAGAACACATGGAAAGGTCAGAGATAAGTAAGATTGGGAAGAGGGATGTTTGCACTCCAAAGATGCTGAGGTTAAGCTGGATGAGCATAGCTGTGTGTGGTGCACAAAGCTTTTGGATGCCTTTGGCAAGCAGTGGAAGGATTTGGACATGTCCAAGGTGAAATGCCTTAACCTAAAAGAGACCTCTAGCTTAGGTCAGATGAGCTGCTTGATGCAGAGCCTGTGGTCTTTGGTTGTCTCTAAAGAGGGATTTGCTCTGGTGTCCACAGTGTAGATGTTTTACAGTGATATGAATTTCCATATGCACACACTTTAATTTGTTCCTGTAGCCTGTGAATAGGATATTGCTCATATTTATGGTAGAAATGACACCTCTTACTGTGCTGTCTCGCATGTTCACCATTGAAGCAAATCTTGTTGTGTTCATTTCTGTTCAAGGGACACCTAAATATAAAACTTTTAGTCTGTGCTAGGTAAGAGGATAATACAGTGACTTCAGATATTCGGTGTCATTTATGAGGAAAATACTGTATTGAAAACATCTTGTGCTGGAGTTGCCTATACACCAACTGAGGTGATATCTAGTCCATGCACAAAGCCTTCCTATGTTTTTTTTTTTAGCTTTGCTTCCTCCTAGTGACTCCTAAGATTTGCTGCAGAAATAGCTTGAATTCTAAGACATGAATGATTTAAAAGCTGATTCATTTTAATTTTTAGTTTTTCAATTTGGTAATTAGTTTGTGCAAATACAGTTGGAATTGTTTTTCTCATGATCTGTTTGATGTTTATGGCTAGTCCTTCTGAAATGGTTGCCTAAAATATGGGTTATTTTTTACATTTCTTTCCTGGTTACTTGAATACCAGGTGGTGAATTTTCTGTTAAAGAACCTATGGTATAAATTTTCAGAGTAATTTGTGTTGTAATTAATGAAAATACTAGGTTTTCATGGGTGTTTTTACAAATCTTTGTCACTTGTTCAAGTATTGAAGTAAACAGATCTGGCTGATCTTAA
>VWYI01012924.1:12994-34862 GCA_013399455.1 Anthoscopus minutus | reverse complement strand
AGTCTTTAGAGGGAAGAGAAAAATATATAAATTTTCTATCCAAAGCAAGTTCTGTCTTGTGAAAAGAAAACTCTAAACAGAATTTCAAGAAAGTTTTGACAGAGATTTTTCAGAGTGTTCTGGTAGGATGGAGGATGCAGAGACGATGGCCTCACAGGCAGTGTCCCCTCTTGCCTGCCAACTAAACAGGAGCATGCAGTGGAGGTTCTTGGAAATCTCCACAGCTCCACAGCGTTACTCGGGAGGGTCTGACCCCCTTTGCTTTGGAGTCCATGCAGCACTCTCAGCCCTGCTCACTAAAGGACCTCAGCATAGAAATGAAAGGATCCCCCTTGGTGCCCGCAATCTGGAGAACTAAGGGGGGCGCTGCAGGTCAGAGTTTCTTCCTGAAAATTCAAATGTTGATATTCAAACTACTTATTATCTTCTTTCATGTGTGTTTTCTTTTTCTTTTTTTTTTTTTTTGTAGTTCTGATTCAGCAGCAATATTCTTCTTACTACAATTTGTGGATAAACTTGCTCTTGCTAAGAAGGAAATCTACAGCAGTGATACATGCCCGTGTTGATAATTTTATTGCTTTTCCAAAGTGCGCTGTTTGCAAAAAAGGTCGCTGGTCAGCACTTTTTTTTTCCACTTAAATATCTTCAAGATTTTAGTCTTGTCTTCTCTGTTTCATGTGCATTAACTTGAGAAGTAAGCAGGAATTGTTTCTTAAATCCAGATAAAAAGGATACATAATAATTACCATCTGTACAGCTCCCTTGGGTGGTGTCCACCCATGCTCCCCTAATCTAATAAACTAAAAGTGAGCAACATATTATTATTACTATCAACTGGCCACCGTATTTGCTCACAATGACCATTTTTTCCTTTTAATAGTATGTAAAGGTAACTCACTGTATCTCTGCCCGTGAAATCATTCAAGTTCCTCTTTTGCACCCATATTTCAAAATCTCAGCTCTGAAACTCTTCTAAAGGCAATTTTTAGCAGGCAAACAGCCTCTCTTCATGGTCCTTTCCCAGGAAGATTTAGAACACCTCTTAATTCAGCTTTCTTAAACATTTTTTTAAAAGAATGACTGAGTTCCTTCTGTAAGTCTCCTAGGTATCATGTACTATATAATTTCCTTGACTTTTTTTTTTCCTCTGAATTCTGAAACTTTCTAAATAACAATATTTCAAAAAAGAAAACAGTCTCTACTGCATGGTGTGCATTCAGGCTGAAAGGGAAATAATTTATTACAAAGGAATTCTGCAAAAGAAAGTACTCCTAAGAGGAACATTAAACAACTCAAAAAAGATTAAAAACAACATATGGTATTTTTCCCTTTCTTCCCCCAATACTAGATCGACCAAACATGCAATTTAGCTTTTTATGATCTGGCATCAGCAAGTGCCAGTTATCATTGTTCAGTTGCCATCATACAGCTCCTTAACAGATTGCAGTACAGCTACAATTAATTAGGAGAGCCTGCTGCTGGCACTGCCACTCCAGGTCTCTTGCTCTCCTGTAGAGTATATGGTCACTCCCCAGTGGAGAGCTCTCAGCTGGCTAAAGCCAGCAGGCTCTTCAGGACCCTTAACACAGATTTTTCCAGCGATTCATTGTATTTAGCACTACATAATGACAAAACCTCAGCACCAAGGGAGATGTGGAACAAGCTTTTGAGTACAGGAGACAGCTATAAGTGGTGAACTTAACAAAATACAGGCTCTCACTAAGTCTTTTAGTTGTCACCCAAATGTGGAGCTGTCATAGAAATGTTCGAGTACCTTACTGAAGCTACCACTCTGACACCATCCAGCTCCTCCCTGGGGCAATTCAGCAACTTTCAATATGACATCTGTAGGCCTTGAGGGGGCCCAGCTCAGCACCAGAAGCTTCAGTACTGTGGGATTTTGAACTCCTGTCTATCTAATAAATCTCATTAAAGGGAGCTAAAAATAGAATAACATTATTTCTCCATTTGCTTGACCAGAGCGGGAGAGGCCTACGCTGGGGACTGGGAGAAGCAGTCTGTGTACGTGTCTGCAAAGCCACGGAGGTATGTTCTCCAAGATTTTTATTAGGCAGCGTCTCAGTGAGAAACTTGGTGAACTCTAATCTCAGTAAAGTCTTTTAGCTTCTGCTGACTTACATTATGAAAGATGAAAATATATCTTTTTCAAACTACTGTGATTCAAACATTTGTGTTTGGCAAAGATAAAGAATTAAAGTCAATTTTCTGAGTATGCAAATTGCATCCTCCCTTATAGTGCTGGTCTAAAAGAGGTGAAGGCTTATGCAGTTGCAATGAATTTTTGCTTAATAAATTCCTGTCTTTATGTACTTACAACAAGAAATGCTGAATACATTAAATATTTTAATTATAAAATTTCCCTTCACTGTTGTTTCTTCTATTACACCTTTCTTCATAATGAATGAAGAGGTAAGATCACTATCACATTTTTAATACTCTGTTGATATGCTGTCCTCTGCAGTTTCTAGTGACAGATGTAAAAGTGAAAATGCCTACAATACTGTCCCAGTTTAAATGATATACAGCAGTGTTTTCCCTAAAATGCTCACTGTCTCTTATTATACTTTTACTAATTTGGGCTTGTACTTCTGTGATAGTCTTCATGTGTCTTTTTCAAAAGCACTGAACAGCAGGAAAAGGCTAGCATCTTCACAGATCCTGAATCAGGGAATCAAAGAGGATTGTTTAACTTGATTAAAACCATTCAGTAAGTCAAACTCGAATTAGAAAGAAGATCACAGAACTGACACCTATTATCCACTGTTCCTACAGTCTTTCTTCCCCTCTCAGTTCAGGGGATCTTTTCATTCTTGTAGTTTCTATTCAGAATATGATTTTTTTTACAGGGCTACTTTTATGCTCTTCAAGGAACTTGAGCAAAATTTAAAAGAATGTCAGAAAAAAATATATAAAGAAGTCAAACCAGAAAATATGAAAGGGGTCTTCTTTATTCAGGTGCGTACATTTTGTGGAGCTTCTGACTTCATCTTCCATCTTTTACTGGAAAATATTTAAAGACAAGGGGGGAAAAAAGCACTATAAATCATAGAAGAAAGTTAACAGGATTATTTGCTGTAATATTGGAGATGTTTCTGGCAAAAAATACTTTATAATATGCTTTCTAATGGATGTTGTATTCTTAAAATTAAATAAAATAGGGTAAGTTAAAATTACATTCATTTTTCTATGAGGAAAATGATAGCTGAATTAAAAAAAAGGAAATACCATCTGTGTTCTAAGGTGATTGCTTAAAAGTGTTTTAATACCCATGATTTTGAAAATGCTTATGATTTACAGATCTGATAACAGAGGGAGTTTTTCCTCACAAGAGAATTTGAGGCCCCTGTTGTTTTTCTGGGTGTTAGTCCAGAGCCATGAGGCAGATTCACATCAGAGAATCTGGACAAGAATACAGAAAAGGGAAATATAAGGTCTTTAATAAGCAGTAGAAAGTTTCAAAATTCTTACAGACTATTAAATATTTCCCTTAAAATTAATTTCAATTACTTGTTTTAATGACACAGCTTGTCAATCCATCCAGCTGCAACTGGTCCTCAATGAAGCACAAACAGTCCTGGAAAGTACAGGTGACAATGTCCTGCACAGGTAGTGGAGGATCCTACAAGGAACTGTGTGCTGTCACTGAACTAACAGGGAAGGCCTCGTTGCAGATGTGAATGTTGGGCACAGCCTTGGCTGCAGTGACAGTGAGATTGTGGAGTTCAGTACTGGGAAAGGAGGGAGCAAGGAACAAGTGAGATGAAGTGAGATGACAACCATGGACTTCAGAAGAGCTCCTTTTAGCCTCTTCAGGGAAGGGGGAACACTCTGGGAAGTGACCCATGGGGTTAGGTCCTGCAGGGAAGAGAAGTTTGAGAGAACTGGTTGATATTCACAGATCACTTCCTCCAGGCTCAAGAAATATGCATCCAGATGAGCAGTAATTGAACAAAGGGAGCAAGAGACCTGCAAAGATAAATAAAGTGTGAGCAGGAAAAACACAGGAGATGGAAGCAAGGTCAGGCCACTAGGAGTGAATATAGAGAGGGTGTCAGAGTAAGGAGAAATGAGACAAGGAAGGCCAAGGCCCATCTGGAATTAAAATTGGTCAAAGATGTCAAGGACAACAAGGAAGGCAAATACATCAAAAACAAAACTAAGAATAATGTGGGCCTGTTACTTTGTGGACTCTGGCAACAGAGGATGCAGAGAAGGCAGAATTGTTGAATGCCCTCTTTGCACTGGTCTTCACTAACAAGACCAGCCCTTGGGAATATCTGCCCCAAGAGACCAGGTAAAGGAGTGTTGGAAGGAGGACTTCCCCTGGATCAAGGAGGATTGGGTTAGAGAACACTTGACATCCACAAGTCCATGAGCCCCAATGAGGTTTACTGTTATGTAAAGTTCCTTTAATTTTTTAAAAATGTTTATATTTTGAACTGTGAACAAGCACTGTGTCCTTTCAATCAGAGAACTAATTAGCTCCTTCAAGTGGCTCTCTAGTTTGCAAAACTACTGCACCTACCTTCCTTACCTTCCTCTCACCTCAAGTTTGTTCCTGATTCTTTGGGAAAGGACAGTTTGTGCATTTAGCTGAATATAGAGAGGGCTCAAGTGCTATCTAGCATTGTAATAGAACTTTCAGAGCAGCAACTTTTAATGTTAATGTATTTAAACAAAATGCTATGATTCAGAAGTGAAATTTCTTGTCCTACTCTCTCAGAGAGCCTGAGTGTTCAGGATGAGGTGGGCATCAGTATAGACAACGATAGAATTTAGAATTGTGAAACCTGTATTTTTGAGAAAAAGACAAGTGTACAACCTTTATTCATGGGGCTGGAAAACCCATTTCATCCCTGTGCAGACACTGGCTGGTGTGGGGTGAGGGTGACAGCACCCAGAGAAAGGCAAGGTACCACAGATTTATCAGATATATCAGCAACTGTCAGAGGAAACTGCCCTGTTAAATGGCCTGGAGGCAGCACAGACAGTGTTGGCTATAGCCTGAGATCTACAATATTACCCAATTATCTTTTTACAGAATCTGAAGGAGGGACATTCAGTCTCTTGCTGGGACTTTATAAGTCTATTATAACCTCCTTTTTAAGTACCATATGAAAGCACTCAGCAGCACACACCTCAAAGTAACACCTGAAATTTCTTCCTCATAGACTTCTGTGGTACAGGATAAAAGCATAGATGGCTCTAACTGCATTTTTTAAAACTTAGTTAAGAAAATGAATTGTGCAAATTCTTTGCCTCATGATTAATATTAAGGAGGATCTCAACTACTAGTCAAAGCATGTTCTTAATAAGAGAACATTTGTACTAAAACAAAATGTCAAGCATTTTCTGGTCAGCTGCATTCTCAGCTTGATGTGCCTCCTACTCTCCCACAAGCTCAGCGTCACCTGCTAAGCTCCAGAGTGAAATCAGGCCTACATCTTGGTGGCTTTTCCAAAGGGTCCTGGCGCCACTGGGGAGTTACAGTGCAGTAGTGGGAATAGTCAGCCCCTGTGGAGAGTGTAGGCACAGCAGGAAGGCAGGAAACCAAGATTTGGAGGGACCTGAGTGGAAATGCATCTTTTGGATCTGCAATTTTGGAAGAAAAATGAAAGTTGGAAAATACAAGTTAAAGAAATACTTACAGATAATGTAGAAGACCATTTTTAAGAAGATTTACTTCCCACAGCCAAAGGTATTCCTTTCCACCCTAGGGACAGCCAAAAGGGCACAAACGTACAGGAGCTCTGGGCTTCACCAGCACCCCTTATGCCCAAGGCATCTGGCTCCCTTGTAGTGGTACCATAAGACTGTGTGACCAGAAGAAAAGGCTACACTGGAAAAGAAATGTTAGGTCAAACTACACTGACCTATATATTTACAAACTACATGTTCAACCTCTGCAACTAACAGTGTATACATCAATGGCAAAAGTCTGAAAAACTTTGGAACATGACCAAAGAGGTCTTCTTTAAAATATAACCCTCACCTGCATAGTTATTACTGAAGAATTGGGAAGCATGAGCAAGGGGTAGCCTGAAAAAAAAAGATTACTCATAGCTTCAAGCAACAGAAAAGTGAGGCTTATGAAAACAACTGTTTCATAATCAAAAGTGATAAAGTGGTGTATTCTCTAGCGTGGAAACTAAGGAGCTGTTTTCATATAAAGATACTTAGCTCATTGAGTTAACTGAGAAGGTCACAGTGAAGCAGAATGATGTTCCCAAGAAACAAAACCCCAACAGTTTTCCTCATGATTATAACTATATTCCACACAGTGAATAGGCATCTAGATGCTGTTACAACTACATATTAGATTAGTTGCAATGATTTCATTGAAACTCTGTGCTCTGCCTGGCCTTTTCAGACACTACAAAAGACAGCTGCAGTATTCTCTCTGTTTCACAAGCTGCTGCAGAGAGAGAAAAATGCCTAAGTTTTGGGATCCAGGTGACTCTGGGTCAGCTCTTCAAAGGCAAAGGTGGAAAGGTATTTCTGCAGGACCATATCTACCCACACCTTGTGGGGCATTTTTGCTGATTTACAGTGGGCACTTCAGCTGCAACCCACCACCCACAGACAGAATTTACAGAGCTATTTAAATGAAGGAAGGGTCTTCCTAAGCCCCTACAGCCCCTCTTACTTCTATCCCATGGATCTGAGCTGTTCAATGCTTCCTCCTATGTTTTGGAAAAGCCCCAATGATGAGTTCAGGACCATTTGGATCTCAAATCTGATTCAGATTTATCTCATTTTACTGACATCTGTTTTAATCTTTAATAAGGCAAACCGTAGTGTGCAATTTGGAAGAGAACCAAGAAAAACAGGGTTTTGATTTTCAGTTCATTTAAACACCAGACGGTCAAGAAACATCATCCTTCCAGCTAATTGAAGTCTGACTGCAGATTGCTGCTAATCGGGGCCTGAGTTGTGAGCTGTATTGTGGTGCTGTGCCACCAATCTGCATACAGCAGCCACACTGAAATGGAAGGTCACAAGCAAAACATATTATAGAAATATTTCAGTCAAACAAACAGGAAAAGAAAAATTGGTAAAGTCGTAGGGCCAGAATACTGCAAATGGAGCTTTCTCTAGACAAATCTTTAAGCATCCTACAAAGCTGTAGAAAAAAAATTCAATATGAAGAACATGGACCTCTTGGATTCTTTGTTTGTCTGGAAGGGCACATCATCATGCTGCTGCAGGTGTGGCTTTGGTTTATTCTAGCAGCATGTCAGCTACCTTTACATGGGCTCAGATGGAGACCAACAACAGCAGCAACAAGAAAATTAATGTGACTTTATTTATTTGTCCAAAACATGAAGAAACTACTATGCAAGTAAACCCAAGTTCAGAAAGTTAGGGAGACATATGCTCCTCTTTCTAAGTACCTTTAATTTTGTTGAACACATTAGGCTCTCATTTGAAAAAAATCTTGGTTTTATTTCCTCCTCAGAGGTTGCCACAGCACTGAGACAATTAAAAGAAATAAGATGTCTCATATGGTAATTAATGCAATGAGCCTGGTGAATTTATCATGATTGCTGTAAATGTCATTCCTTGGGTCCGCAGTTTATCCTCATCGTGTTTTTAATTTCTTTTTTTTTTAATGCTGATATCTGCACACTTGGTAAGAATAAATAGAAAAGATACCATTGTTTGGAAGCTGCTGTGGAGTTGACAAGTCCCTGGGAAACCTTTAACACCAGAATGATAGCTTTAAATTGGAATCTGAGAAGACTATGGTCTGGCTGAAAGTTAAATAGGGTAGAACTAATACCACATTATTTCTAGAAAAAGAAAACACCTTAATATAATATTCAGGGCTCATTAACGTATATGCGGCAGAAATCTAATAAAACATACAGAACAGAATCTGGATTTGTTGGTCTGGACAGGTAAAGAAATCAGCTGGGCATTCATGAAGAAGCAAACTGAGGCAGAGATGAAACACTAATAATGTTTTTGCTCTGGTGAAAGGTAAATATTCTGGAGGAGGCCTTAGCAGGTTGTGCTGGGATGGTTGTGCAGGGGCTGGGGTCCTTCTTGACTTTTCTTTAGCTGTGCTACTTGGAAGGTACTGCTTAGCCTACAGGCAAGTTTATAATGCTGTGACATGTTCATCTCAATCTGAAAGCACACATGACACCGTGACTCTATAAACAGTACTATTTGATTCTATTTTTTTTTCTTTCTTTCTGGCCACAGTTAACTGCTGTCTCCATTTCCTCTTTGGATTATTGTTAGAATTAATGACTCCAGGGAATTCAGCTGCAGAGCTCAAACTTACTGACTGCTGCCTCAATGGCAATGTGACAGACATTTGAATAAATATATAGACATGTAGATATAAAGTGATAGAAATTTGTAAGCATATTTTAGTCCCTTAAATAATTTTTAGCCCATCTTGACCTGGTATGCCTGGCCAGTAATATCAGCTTCATAATTTTTTTAATTCCCTGGGAAAGAAAGGCCAAGAATTATTTTGTTTTAATGATCTCTTTAAGTACAATATATATTACATTTTGCAAGGAACTATATCAATAGTCTTCCCCAGAAACAAACTCAAACCCATTGTATTTTATACATTGCATGAGATTATTGCCAGAAAGACAGCTGGAGCTGCTCTGATGTCCTTTGCCCAGCAAAGAATGGTCGTCAGAGAATGTGTTGGTATTTCCAGCTCCTGCCTCTGCTGCTTTCCAACCTCTGGTGTCCCCCAAGGAAGAGAAGTGGGATGGGAGGAAGAATGCTCCTCATGCCTTGCCTGGGAGCCATGTGGAAAGTTTCTGATGGGAAGCTGGTTGGCAGCAAAGAAAGTTTATGGACTGAGTATGTAAGCCAGCAGAGAAGATGCTGGGTAAGTCTAAAAATGTCCAGGCAAAATATGCAAGCCAAAGTACATATACAGAGGAGAGAGAATGCAGGGCAGAGGGTGGATAAATAGTAGAAGAATGAAGTAGCTACATAAACATTACTGGAAAACCAGACTAGTACAGAAAGGGCTGGGAGTCCACTTAGATAATTGA
This sequence comes from Anthoscopus minutus, assembly GCA_013399455.1. Taxonomy (NCBI): domain Eukaryota; kingdom Metazoa; phylum Chordata; class Aves; order Passeriformes; family Paridae; genus Anthoscopus; species Anthoscopus minutus. Next base: position 25,809 of record VWYI01012924.1, on the reverse strand, counting down.
AGGGTTCTATAGATGTACTGGGGTATCAACTCCCACTAATGCCATGAGACTGAGGGAGCAGTTCAACAGGTCACTGATGGGCAACTAAAATGCCCTCCTAATACGAGCTGGCTGTTCCAGCTGCTCTTCCAGAAAGGCAAGGGTCACATCTGCCAGCCTCTTACCAATGCCTAGGCTACCCTAAGGCTCTTCAAATCCTTTGAAATGACAGCTACAGACAAAAGAATAAAGCTTTTAACCAGCAGAGTAGTGGAGCATGTTTTGGTTCATGGTATAGAGCTGGGCTTCAGTTATGTTGTTTACGCACAATGGGATATGCCACGTGGTCTCTCATGCATCCCACATCAGATCTGCCAGGCTTATGAAGCTGATGGGTGTCTGTGGTACCTCTAGTGACTTCAGCTCCCAAGGTATCTGGATTTCATCTCCCATGGCTCCCATGGTGAGCTTTACGCTCTACCGACTCCATTGACCTGCCTTCTTTCTCTGTTATGCTCAAAGATCTATAAATTTAAAGCAAATCAACTTCAGGTTTGCCATTCTTGAACTGAACAGCATCCCAAGTGTTTATCTAACTAGAGGCAAATGCTGAAAGACCCCTTAGAGCTACTCATTCATCCAAGGGGAAAGAGAGTAATCAAATGTTAGCAATGATATGAGGAAGATTGTATTGGCTAGACTGGGTTTTGTCTTGAAATATTTCTTGCCACTGAGCAGCCTGTTAAAAAAATGCAGAAACTGAATCTGTAACAGAACCTATAGTTTTCTCTGCCCTGAGACATTGGATGGTTTATTTCAAGAATTTGTGAGAAGCCTATCAAAGGAGAATTACTATTTTTTAAAAAGCTGTTTGCTATTGCTTTTATTATTTGAAGAACTATCTGGAAAATTTCACCAAATTAAACTGGAAACTAAATAGTATATCAATTTTCAGTACATTTTCTCAGTTCCTGGAATGGTTATAATTATTCCTTCAGAGACAGCTCCAAGGGACCAAAATCTATTGCTTGTGTACAAAATCAAGCAAACAGTCCTAATCTCTAAAAATTTACAACCTGACTAAAATCCCAATCCAGAAGCCCATTTACTCATTCATTTTACAGTAAGTGTTTAAATAGCTAGGGCCTCTTAAAATCATGCTTCAACAGATGAGCTGTGTGAATATAAAATATGCTTGTCACTTTCTGAGTTTTGCCAGAATTTCCATAACTTATATAGGCACAGAGCTTAGGAACATGAGGGCTGATATTCCAAGCAGTATTTTTATACATACACATATTCATATTCTGTGTGTGTGTGTGTATGTGTGCGTAGCATATGTATAGATCTGTGTACATAAATATGTATTCATGTACGGATGTGTATCCCATTGCAAAGCTTGCACTACTGCTGGGAATGTTAGTCACTGCTGTGAACTGGAAAGGTCACTTGAGCTGTATGAATTCAGAGAACTTGCTCTGGGGAGATAGTCTGGAAGCGGCAGCCCATAAAGCTGTTCAAGTATGGAAAAATAATTCTGGAAAAATTTTTTTTAATAGGGATGGGCCTGAAGAGCAAAACATAGAGCCAAAGCATCCCAAATGTAGCAGAATTTGGTGAGTTATAAACTCTCAATAGAGAAAGAGTAATTTGTCATTTGGAAGGACAATCAGGAGGGTCCAGTCATAATATTGGGTAGAAGCCATCAGTCTTTCATCCCCAATAAGATCATTCATCAAATTCTTGACAGCACTGTGCTAGATGCCTCTCTTTTGCATTGCTTTTACTGACTCAGAAAGCTACAAGGGTCAGCTGAGTGGACAGAGAACAGTAGCAGTTTGAATTTTTGAATTATTTTCTGGATGACCCTTCTTTTCTCCCACATCAATGTGTATATGAGTTTTTCTCCATGTCTGATGATCCTTTCAGGTCCTCAGTGAAATTTACACCAATTACACAGGACTGCAGATCAAATCACAGATCTCTACCTTTTGTGTCAAGGACTCGTGGTTACACTTGACCCAAGCAATGACATTTGTAGAATATGTTAGTGAGCAATGACTACAGGAGCCTTCACTCACCGATCCCTACCCAATGCCAGCTGTATGGCCCCAGAGGAGAGGAGATCAAAGGGAAATACAACTTTGGGAAGAGTATTGCAGATGTCAGGAAATTCTCTCCACTGTCTGAAGGAGTACAGGAAGAGCAAAGTGGGCAGCGCTCTCTTGATACTGCCAGCCCCTTAGCAGTGTTAGCACTGACAATGTTGGAGGGGGCACTTCTTAGTGTGTAGTTTAACTTCAGCTGACATTTAATCCTCCAGGGCATTTACCTGCTGAGGCATAGTTGTAATGTCCTTATTTACAAGGCACTAGTGCAGCACAGTGTTGCGGTGTGTTACGCAATTTCCACATGTGTCCTGGAGTTTCCCCAAGCCCCGCATGGTCTCCATGGGATTTCTGAACTGCCCCTGGAGAATTCCAGTGGGGCAGCAAGTGATAGGGCTACATGGGCATCAATCTGCCTTTTCCCACACCCTCTCTCCCTGGATTGGTAGGCTGGCTGGCCCCTTCCCCTTGACCCCACCCCCAGGGAGCAAAAAGGACGGGGGGCGGAGCAGCTGAGGGGTTCGTCCTGGGTTTCCTGGAGTCCACATGGGCTCTCGTGGAATGAAATAAAATTGGAACCTGAAACCCAGAACGGACTCTGCATCTTGCCTTCGCCTCGTCCGGTTTCTGCAAAGAGGAGAAGTCAGGAGGTAAAAGGGCTGGCTTTTCAATCTTGCAAGGGGAAGTCCTCACTCGCTGCAGCCCCGACCGAACCATGCCCGGACTTGCCCTGTGACATGTGGACCCGGCTTAGTGTCAGTCGCTGAGAAGCCAAAAGACCAGGGCAAAGCTCCCGGGGAGAGTGGGGACCCCAACAACTGGTGCCGTGACTCGGATGCTCGAATTTGCCAGCCATCCAGAACCTTCCTGAGTCCTCAGACCTCACAACAGACTCGGACAGCCTCGCTCCCTCTGATTGAGCTCCATTGCATCGGCTCTCTCAGGAGAGACTGCTTAGATCCTTTTGGATCTATCTACAAGTTTCGTGGGAGTCTGGTGCCTCTTGTGTGTTCCCAGACTCTCCTTTAAGGAATAATTGTTCTATTTTCTTCTTGTATTTCATTTCTAGTTCCTGAAGATGTAGTGGCTGCTCTTGGCAATGTTCTCCAGATTCCTCCCAAAATTTATGAAGACAAAATGGCACATTTGCCGATAAGCCAGTTTGGAAATCTCCTTCCACTGAGTGGCAACGTCAGAGACATGGGTCTTTTGCCTTGGCAGTTTCCTGAGATTACTGTCATGTGTTACTAAAGCTACTCGGCCTTGCAGCAAAAATGCAGCATGCCCCACTCCCAGGACAACCCATCTCTTAGCACATCCTGGGATGTGAACAGTCCTGCTACTCAGAAAAGCAAGAACATCAAAATACTTGATGAAATTATCCTCTTTGAAGTTAACCATCTAATGAAAAAAAATCCACAAAAATATTTTTATTTATTTTATATTCATCCCAGACTAATTTGAAATATGTTACCACATACTTCAAAAAATATTTAAAATAAATATTAGATCTTGATTGGCATTCACAGAAATTTTTATCCAACATTCCTGAGTGGATGACACACAAATGAATATGGTTTCTGTGGCCCCTAGGTAGTTTAATAAAAATAGGAAAACAAAATAGGCATGAAACTTCACAAGGGGGCAAAAATTAGTGAGAAAGATGAAGGAAAAAATCAGTTATTCTAAATAAAGCCTTAACTCCATCTGCACAGTATTTAATTATAGGAAAGAAAGAAAATCAAACCCTTTAGACACCAATGTTTTCAGGCAATTGACACATCTTGGCACTAATACGATCTTATTACAGTTAAATAGAGTACTTATGTCCGAAAAGCCTTGGCTGTAGCACCAGATTTTCCTGACGATGGCTGAAAGTAGGAGAAAAGAAATATTTGCTTACAGGCTGAAGTATCAATTAGGCAAAAATTTATACAAAATATTCCACAGAGGTCGAGAAAGATGACACCTAAGTGTAGGTTGCTGAAATGAAAAATCATTTGGAGAAAGCAATGTAATAAAGAAGTTATTTGAATCAAGATTCTGCCAATTCAAGTTAATAAGGGGTTAACTCCTGGTTTAGTTTTTTTAAATAAATTTTACAAACAGTGTTGGCTTGAAAAAAAGGCACATACCCACAGTGCCACTTACAGACATTTGTACTTGTCAAGAAGGAAATGGAAAACTTCCTTGTAAAAGACGTACAGCAGTGGGGCTAATGTTCTGATTTTGACCTTGTATGTTAAGATTAAAGCACATTGTTGTGGCATGACCATCATTTAGTCTTTGCTGGCAGTATAGTACATCTTCACTCTTGATTTTGAAGTCTGTTATCTTTTTAAACCCTTTTATTTTAAGAGGTATCTGAGTACTTTTGTTATAGAGCAGGCATGGGTGAATTTATCACAGGTCAGCTTGCCAGAGGTTTTACCAACCTGCCTGCTCAGAGCTTGACCAACCAGACAGGAATCAAGTAAGAATTAATTTGCAAACTATTTTATCCCTAATTTCCTAATAATTGAGATGGAGGTTGATAAATAGAATTAGCTGACTAAAAATCAGCTGTTAAGTAAATGCAGTTAAATGAATACCCTAAATTATACTCCAAAGAAAGATAATTTTCTCAGCTCCATATCTGAACCACTTAAAATTCCCTATTTGCAGTTTAAAGCTGACAAAGAAGCAAGAGGGGAAATACTATTCAAATAAGAACTGGACTCCAAGAGAGCTTAGAGTGAAGTTCCTAAAAGCACTTCCCCATTACCTAATGGGGATGTTATCACTTCTCTAGGAAGAGTGACATTGAGCTCAGAGATGTCCTTCTTATCTCAGGTGGGCTGTGTCCTGTGGGGTTTCACAGCAGTATCCATCAAAGGGATGGATATGCCAAAGCTTGTTGCCTTCACTGTTGTAGTGAAGAGTTTACAGTGGTTAAGCCACATAGCCTGGCTGTGGGTATAACACATCAGCCCAGTCTGGTTAATGGGCTGCTTTGCTTTTTGCCAGCTGACTTCAAGACAGGAGCATGGCTTCCCAGAGTCAGCTGTTCTGCCTGTTACCTGTCCAAGGGGATGTTTGAGCTCTGCTCCCAGCCTGTCCCAGCAAGGCGGGGCAGCATGGCCACATATCCAGCTGGAAGGCATTTGCAGTGCTTTGCTTTGCTGGGATCCCGTGGCAGCATACTGCAGCCTATAACCACGATTCCCTCATGCAAACCTCCCCTGCCTCCCCAGAGCACTGAGTGTTCACTCCCAGGTTAAAGTATCAGGTTCATGACAACATTTGAACTTGCTGACCCAAGTTAAAACCGAACAACCTGCCGTTCACAACTCTTTGAAAACAGGTTAGTGAACCTAGATTAAGAAGATACCCATTTTCCTATGCTAGTAAAGACATAATTCCAAAGATGCTCTCTCAATTGTTTTGTCAGCTTGTTTGGATGGTGTGGTCTCACCAGTTTTTAAGCACCAATCTGCTCCATTTCCACCCGAAAGCAAATAAGGGAGGCCATTTCTGTGCAGACTGAGTGTACATTTGTGTGAGATGTTTTAGTAACAGCAGCCTTGGAAGGCAAGGGCAACATGCTCAGCTCTATTTACAGAAGAGGCTGAGGATGTTACATGTATTTACATATCATTACTGTAATAGAAAGAGTAACTTTCCATACCTGTGAGCACTACTCTTGCATCCAAAATCTGAAGAAGAGACAGATAAAATGAGGAGTCTGTCAGAAAAAAAAAGGTCTGATATAAAGGACATGTTAACTGAAGGCAAAGTATGACTAAAAACTCAGAGGTGGCAAAAAAAGACTTATTTAAAATTACATCTACAATTGTAACAATTCTCCTTGTTTATGAATTTGGCTCCTAGAAGAGATACTGTTATGAAATTAAGGTGAACATATTACACGGTTCCAAACGATCATCTTTATGTTTTTTAATACAATGTAGGGCAATTTACTCAAATGTAGAGTAGATCAATATGAACTGCTAAAATTTCATACCATAAGAGAATCAGATAAAAGGAAAAAAAGTAAATAGTCCATGCTTGGCTGTAAATACATCTCCCCTTCCCTAATTCAAGGACATGTAAATTAATCACAAAGCAATCTCCTCTGAGACTGTTCTTACTGGAGAGTGGAGACAAGAGCTCTGCTCCTCAGCTGAAGACATTGGGAAGCAAGGGGAACACAGAACTTGTCTAAAGCAGGAGGTTTGGCTGGGGGAGCAATTACTGGGCACTGGCAGCGCAGTGGGCCGTGACAGATGTTTTAAAAACATGGAGAGGAATGTATAGGACACGGATAAGAAACATCAGATTAACAAGAACTGACTTATATCTGTAATTGGTCTTACTTAATCATGCAAACATTGGTCACATTGCAGGAGGAAATGCTTTAAGGTCTGGCCTCAAGTTCTCAGCATCAAAGTTAATGGTGTCAAGCTCCAAGTACACTTAACAGCCAACCTTAATTGTAAATATGTATTTTTGCCAGGTCCCAATAGCCATTAAAGGGAGGGGATTAAGTTCAGTCTCTCTGAGGGCTCTTTTCCAAGCATCTTCTGAGCTGAAACCTCCTCAGCTCCACTGGCTGAGGGCTCCTTCTCAACCCCTGGGAACAACTGCAAAAGGAGCAGACAGAAAAGGTTCATGACAGCCCTAACCATATTTATGGGCAATGAAATATGCAAAACCCAGATGGCATGTCAGGACGGTGATTAGCAGCTCAGCTAAAAGTATTACTTATTGAGTTTGGTGAGGTCCAGGAGGCTTAGTCATACAGCAGCTTAGTCATCTTTGAGTCGCTTCAGCCTGTCCCAGACCCAGAGGGATCAGGATCATTATGTGGAGAAATTCAGAACCTGCAGGATGGTCTCCTCTCACTGAAAGTCTCAGTTATATCTATTGTCTCACCTGCATGCATCCAGCACCTAGGTGGTAAGGATCACTTGGGTAAGTGATAGAGATCACTTTGGTAAGTCATAGACATATTTTCCCACATAACCTATGAGTATAAAAAACTGAAAATGGAGTTTTCAATTGAAACACAAATACACCACATGCCATGGTTAGCTGCACTTGAATTTGACCAAGCATTCTTTCCTGTGATTGAAGTGTACCATTATCACAAAGATATTAATTTCTCAACAGTCTCTGTTCCTTTTGGAAAGAATACTGTAACTTTCCAAATACAGCTACAACTCCTTTCCCAAAAAGTCAATCCCTCACCACAAGCCTGTCGGCTGTTTCAAAACGGCTGCTGCAGCATAAGCTCACGTCTTTCCACAGCTATACAAATTACTGAGTAGCTTATTAAGCTTAAAATAGGATCCAGAGTAATTTAGAGAGCATGTGAGCTTGCTTCAATATACAGAATGTAGCTGCACTGTTGATTGATTGACGCTTTTCTACAAGCTTTTGTTTTTCAGAAAGTACAAATGTGTTTCCATGTATGCAGTAAAGGGGGATTAGCTCTGAAATCCACCACTGTGGCCTTTTGTCTTGCAGCCCTTCTACAAAGTAACAAACAGAGCTGTCACTGTTCTGTTAGTTACATTTCTCTCTCTGCTCTTACGTATATAAATCCCTAATGTCGTATGTAAAAGCAGTGGTACACAGTAGGCAAAAATCTTCTTTAGAGATGCCTTATGGAAGGTTTGGATTACAGCCCAGTTAGAACATTTAATAACAGCAGCAGCATTCCCAAATTCCTTTTTCAGAGTTTGCACAACCAGTAAATGAAGCTTTAAACTCACATTGAAAATTGATACAATTTGTTTGTTGATATAGTTACCGTCATCTGCAGCTGTATAATTTATTATCACCTACTGCTGCTGGGGATAATAAAAGAGTGAGTGGGTTTTGAGATTTGAGTAAAACATGAGCACAAAATCTCCACTGGAAATACTGAGTCACTTAATAAACATGTAGACCACAAATTCATTGTACATTATTTATTACGCAGGTTGCAGATGGGCTTGAAATAGAGGAGTCTGCTTAGGTTTGTCTGCACATCTGCTTGAGCAGGGAGGAAGGGAGTCCAGCTCTGGATGTCACTTTAGCCCATCTCCAAAGACAGAGGCCAGAGGAAAAGCTTGGAAGCATCAGAGTGAACTGGAGCCACCTCCAGGCCCATCAGCATGCAGTTTTATGGATTTTGGGTAATCTCCAATATAAATAGTGTTAAAGCATTGTTGAAGAAATAGTGATCAGAGGTGTTTATATTCTTATAAGCAGCAGATAAGACATCAGAGATACCACAGCGTATTTCTGACTCTGGAGCCTACCCCCGTGCAGCAGCAGCAGCAGCTGGGCCAGCAAAGCCTGGCTTGCTGGTAAGCCATGCAGGCAGGGGCAGAGTCCAGGTATGCCCACAGGGTGCCCTTAGTCACGTACATGTGCCAGCACAATGCAAGCTGACCAAACCTCTGGTGGGACCATCATCTGACTTTCAGCTCCAAGGGACCGACCCTGCCCTGAAGGCAGAGCCTGGGCAGCACCCACTCACAACCCGATACTCTGAGCAGAAGTTAGAACTGGTAAGTTCAGCATTCATTTTAGACCCCTGGGAGAAGAGAAGCATCTGCAGAGAGAAATGCAGAGGATCTAAGCACACTGGGTGGGTGCACAGCTGCAGGGAACAGGGACAAGCTGGCCTTAGAAAGTGGCTCTTAAGCAGGTTCTGCCTCAGAACTTTAGTCAGATGAGTAAGGGCAATGCTTCTTCTTACGTGGTGCACTTGCCTAACCCAAAACAAGCAGCACAACCTGTCTTTTCCAGGCTGGAAACTTGCTCACCTGCTTGGGGGCGGGGGAAGAAACCAAACCTTTGAAGATTACATGTAGCTTTGCCAACTGGTGACACCTGTCATAACACGAATAAACTACTAGGAGTTTGTATCTGCCATTTGAAGCGCACTTTGTAGGAGAAATACAAGGAAATTGGTGTTCAGTGTAAGCCGAAATGTTAATCCTGTGTGTGTTTTCGAATGGGGGAGGGAATAGGAGAAATTGTGGGAGTTCTATTCTGACTAAGTCATCCCCACACTTTTGCTATTTTTTTTTCAGCCATGGACCATTCTAAGTTGTGGCTCCTGTGAACTAAGTAACCACTTGCAGATTTAGCCATCATGGCAGAATTGACAGACATCAGTAGAATTCCCCCAGACTGAAACACTTATTTGCTTTTTCATAGTTATACTTCTGTATTAAAAAAAGTCCAGTTATCAATGATTTCCAGAAAAAGCTCTGCAGTCACATTTTTGTTCATTACATAAGCTTTTAGATGTATCTCAACTATAAATTTCTTTTATTGGTTTTTTATTTATATTTTTTTTCAAATGGTTGTGCAGTGCTGCAGTTCAAACGTCTAGAAAGGCTGTACTTTCCTCGGATCTATCTGTTGTAATAAAATGGGCAAACTGCTTAATAGCAACCTTAGTACTATTTTTTGCAGCCATGATTTGACATTTAGATGAATGCTAACCCAGCTTTCAAACATGAGGGCAATCAAGCTCACGTGCCAAGGCATGGTCATGCACTCCATCTGCAATCCCTTGGTAGAGCTGTCAGGGTGCCCACAAAATGCCAGTCAAAAAGATAGGACCACTGTCTTACCCAGAAATCACATTACAGGCATTTAGATTTTCTGTGCATTTTATACTCTTCCCCACCTCTTGAAAAGCCACTGTACTCACTTGCAGTTGACAACACATCCATCCAAATTCAATCCTACAGCAGTTTCCTAGGTAACTGGCACAGAAAACCTCTACACAGCAGAACAAGCCAAAATACCCGTTAGCGTTTCCACTTCTTTTCAATCCTTTTGAAACACAAAAGATACAAAAAACCCACCACAAAAGCATTTAAAAAAACCCAAACCCAAAATTAAACCAAACCAACAACAAGAAAGCCAATGGCAAGGTAAGTTCAGCCACTCTATTTAACCTCCATCCAGGGAATTCTGCATCCTCCAAAAATTAGCTCACATCTGGAGACAAGACCAATTTAATGTCTGAAATTATTTCTCAAGGGGTGGAATTCTTTGGGTTATCTTCACAAAGATCACAAAGATCTTTCTAGCCTCTGACTCACACCAGTAATATGGACAGATACTTCTGAATCATGCCAGGAGCTAACAATTTGTGTCTCTGCTCTCCTAGCCCCTCTTCCCGTAGCCAGTTTCCAGTGGGACTTTACAAGGGCTGCAAGGCGAGGACCATTAACTCCAGCCTATTAATGTACTTCCAAGGAGGTGCTTCCTCAGATTGCCTTGTAACATCATTTGGTTTGGTTCAATACTCCCCTGGGGTCATGCCAGCTCTCATCTCTAGTACTCTGCACGTGGCTGCAGCTCACTTTCCAAGGGTTCCTCTATCCACCTCGAGAGAGAGACTCTTCAGTCTCCACTCTGGGACTTGTGTCTAGAGACTGTAGAGGAGGAACAGCAATGAGGGAAGGGGCAGAGGCCAGCAAGTGCATCTATGCTGTGGTGAGGCAGAATACATTTCCTTGTTTTGTATGCAAGAAAAAGCAAATTCTTGCCCTTGCCTAATATTCACATGTTGCACTTAAGCACTGGGAAAAAAAGCTGCACCCTGAAGCCATAGGATCACAGAAGAGATTGGGCTGCAAAGCTACACTGACAGCCCTTCCTAGCATTAGCATGCACACACACAGAGCTGATCCCTACAAAAAGGTAATTAAGGTGAGGGGGAAACCTGGGAGTGGCTGGCATAAAATACCCTAAAGGGGAGGAGTGGGCTTAGGAATGTGCATCTGAAGGGCTTGGTCTGGTGTCAACTTCTGTGAACAAGTCCTGCTGAATCTTGCTCAGATATCTAGGTGAAGCCAACTCGGCAGGCTTTCACCAGCCCCATTCACAAGGAAGTAAGAGAGCTTTACAACTGGAGGCTGTAGCTTGCAGGCAAGGCCCTCCCTTCTCTGCCTGCAATTGTGATAGCCTGCTGAAGGCCAGCATGTGCACATCAGACTGGAGCACAGTTCAAAAGAAGTAAGTGTTGCCTGCAGCTGTCCTCACTTCAGAGCATGTTATAGCAGGTTGAAGGCTGCTGTAAGCTGTGCCAATTACTAACTAGAGAAGATTTTCTAGCAACCAAACATTGCCAGGACATAGGGACACACTAGCCATGTCCCCTGGAATGGCTTCTTTTCCTGGAGCTTGGGGGAAAAATTCCAAGGACACTTTCTGTTGACCTCCTGTGTCTTACACAGGAGAGGGGAACTTTCAAGAAGATGGAAATGCAGGGTTAAGTGTATGAAGTTTTGTTCTGTGACCTAGTGCGACACTGATGCTGAATCCAGCCACCCTGTCACGCCAGTTAATTTGAGAACTGGTAGGTTTTACAATTGCAGACTTTTATGCTTGGGATCTTCCAAAGCATAAAAAGTAAGCACTTATAACAAGCAAGCCATCTAACAGAACATCGTTGCCAAAGCCAAACAAGTGGAGGGGTAGCAAAGCACCTGCACACTCTCAATGTTATACCAAGTTGAACATCATTCTTTTAGTTGTGCTCCCTTTTTAGATCCCAAACAGCTGAATTAGAGTCCTATACCAGAGTCCTGTGTTGTTACCTCACTGAGATCTGTCTAGAGAAGCTCTAGCATTGGTCTTTGGGCTCGGCCCTAGCACATTTTCTTTGTCTGATGGCCTTCAGCTGAAGTGTAAGGTTCTCTGTGCCAGGATAGCCTGAGCCCAAACCCAAGAAGAATTTAGTTTTTTACAGTTTGAGGATGTTGGTGAGCTGACTGCATGTGGACTTTAATCCACTGATTTGGCAACTTAAAGGCCATGCTAAGCTATATGGTGCTACACAAAACAGTCATGTGCAGTTCCCTGCTTTAGGTCCTTCATGGTGCTGAGTGCTTTTTTACAGCTCAGGTCAAACTAGACCTTGCTTCCTGAAATCAAAGCTGCATTTTGTCCCCTCTGAGCAAAATCTTTGGTTTTATGCCCTTGTTAACTTAGCTTTCTTAGATAGCATCTCTATAAGTAGTACCTGGGTTTTCAAACCATTTTGGTTGTCAGCAGTAATATCTTCTTTTTTCTCCTTAAAGAGGTTATTTATCATTGAAGTTTAATAATACTCCAGCACAAGGTTTTTCCAGTCCCAAGAAATTCTCCTGATGTATCTGACTTGCAGCTGAATTGGAAAGTTACAAAGATGTAGGGAGGGTACAGCACAGTCTAACAATAAAAGCAGCACTTGGAAAACAAAATGAGCCTTGTCGCCGAACAACACGGCAGCCTGACGTTAATCTGTCAAAGCAGCCACTGCTAATAATGCAGGACTAGGGGAAAATGTCTTTTTTAAACAGTCCTTAGAGGAACGACATTGATTTAAGTGAGTTCATAATCACTACTGAATCAGAGAACAGGGTGAACTGTTAAATATAACCATCACTTCTTTGTATGCTTTATGAATTCCCCTTCAGTACCTTCGACTGTTTTGAGAGCTCTTACGTGTAACCAGCAGACAGGCTCAGCCAGTGATCACACACTCGGTTCCACTGCACACGCAGGGAGCATCCGACACTTGGGAAAAAACCCGTACAGCCGCTTTATTTCTTTTTCTCTCCCAGAAAAAGCGCCTGACAAAGGCTGACGCCCGTTCGCTTATTCCCGCCGGGGCCCGCGCTGGGGCGAGGGGCGGCCTGGGCCCGGCCGCGCGCGGCGCTGCCCGCGGTGCTGCGGCGCCCCCCAGCG
>VWYI01012924.1:283-12968 GCA_013399455.1 Anthoscopus minutus | reverse complement strand
CGTGTCGCTCGGCCCCGGGACGGGTTCGACGGCTCTTGGGCCCTTTCCGCTGTTCGCAGCCAGGCGCTTCCCTCCAAGTGCGTTTCTCCCAGCAGATTTACGTCTCTACGTAACTAACGGTACTTGCAAGGCCTGAGCTGGGCAGCCCGTTTCCATCCCGCTGCCCTTCAGCCGCCTCAGGGCCACCTGGGCTGTCACAGCCCAGAGCCCTGCTCTGCTGCTGCACTCCTGAAACCGGCGGATTTCCAGAAGATGGCAGCTTTTGCGCTTACTTGCTAAGGAGTTTGCATTATGAAAATAAAATATGAGTAGGCTCATCCACGAGCCAGGCACAGAGAGTAGCTGTCACCTCTGCCGTCGCTGCACGGATCGTTGCCTCCTTGAAAGGCAGATGAAGCCCCATGCTTTGCATAGCCGGAATGGCTGGCTGGCCCTCTGCTTAGGGTGTTGTCACCAGAAGAGCCTTGCCACACTGTGTGCACTGTGTGTGTCGGGCACCTTTTGTCACAAAAGCATTTTGGGTTCGGTCTCACTGAAATCAGTGGCCAAGTTCGATGTTCTACAGCACGGGAAAATGCACAGTGTGCATGAGATACGTGACAGGGGGAAATAGCGGTATTAAACCAGCCACAAGACCAGCCAGGTACAAACTAAGGACTGTTGAAGACTGTTGAAGTATTCAACAGTCCTTCTCTGACTTCCTCCATTTAATCTCACCCTGAAGAAATGTAAATATTGTCAAATCCAACATTTGGAGACCTGGAGACAAGATTCAGCTCTGAGCTGGTATCACACAAAGAAATTATGGGAGAACAAATCTAAGATAAATGCTGGTGTTGTGAGGGTGAAAGAGGGAGATACCCACATATCAGAACAAAGAGAGAAGGTTAAGGCCTGCCATAGCAACATCTCCCTTCCTCCTTTACATTTTGGGTTTTTTTTTACAGAAGTGTAATTTAAGAATGGCATAACAGACATCTAAGAAAGACGCCAGCATGTATAGTGGAGCTGAAGGATTATAAGGATAGCACAGCAGCGATGTCTGTTGCAGCTGGAATTTAATTGTTTTAAGCTCTCCAACAAAAGAAAATTTTATGTCTTTCTTCCCTCTGTCTTTTCATGTACATGATGAATAAAAAAGGCCTGGGGGTTGATTATCTGTGTTTTAATATGAATGGTTTAGGAATTCTGGTCTGTTCCACCAATAGGCTTGGGGATCAAGTGAGCTGCTGGCAGCACTGCAGCAGAACAACTGAAAACTTGAGTCCAGGCACCAAACTACAGTAAACTTTGCCTCACAGTTTTGCAAGAGCAATGATGAGGAAAAGGGCAAGAGGGAATAAGAAAATTTATTACATTTTATAGAAAAGCAGATACTGTACGTCAGCTGCCTCACAAATCTCAGGGCCTTTTTTCCTACCAGGTAAAAAGAATCAGAAGAGGCCAACAAGCCACTCTCAAGCTGCCTGTGAGAGGCTAGTTGATGCTTCCCATTCCCAGCAATTACAGACTTTATGTGCCTTTTTTGAGACTATGTACAGAGCAAGTCAAAAGATTATTTGTGCCATCAACTTACTTCTGTCATGGTTAACTCCCAGAGAGTCACCTGTCAGAAAGTAAAACAGAATCACAGAATCAACTAGGTTGGAAAAGATCTTTGAGATCATCAAGTCCAACCTATGATCTAACACCACCTTGTCAACTAACAGTGCATGGTATCTTTTTGACAAGCCCTACTGTTTCTGATACCAAAGCAATGAAGTTGGGCAAAATCCCTTGACCCTTCAGGAAGATGTGCACTGTATCTATAAGGCTTCAAGGAGTGGTGACTTCTTTTTGAAGCTTTCAGCCAAAAATGACTGTGCCAGAGGTTTTTTCCTGGGTGAACAGAGGAACAATTTCCCTCCTGGTGAACAGATGCACAATTTCTGTTCCTTTCTTCCTACCCCTCTATACTCCCCAAGCTTCTGCTCTGCTTTCCATGGGGATCTGTTTCTGACTTACTGGTTTACCCATACAGAGTACCTGACTTTAACATCGTACATGAAACTTTATCAGAGTTGATTCAATAAACTCTCCTACACAACATAGAATTTGAGATTGAATATACCCACCTTTACATCTCCTTAAAGTTAAGCTCACAGGCAGTGCATGTGCCAGACCATCTACAAAGAAAAAAGCATGGGCAAGCTGTATGTGAAAACTGCTCCATTAGAAAAAGCTGCCTCTGCAGCACTGGCTGCTAACAGACATCCAGTCCTTTTGACCTGTAGTATGAGGGATACCTGGAAACTCATTCCAAATCCAAGTATTCTCTATATAGTTTAGGGCTGCATTCTCAGGCCTTCAAAATCCTAAGAAAGTATTTTACATGTTTTTTAAGCATTTATTTTTTATTGTAATTGCCATTAAGTTTTTGGTGTTGCTCTGCCATCCTGTGCACTCAAGGGTTGCTCATTTAGTCTCAGACCATCACTGTCGAAGAAACGCATCCTTTTCTAAAACTGGAGGATGATGTTCGTGGGCTCTCTTTTGCTGCAGCTTTAACAGAAAGCAGCCCAAGTATAATGCTGCTGCTGGCTTTGGCTTTTAACAGACTTTGTTCAGTAACTAATGTTTTGAAAACACTTCCTTCTAAGCTATCTCTCACTCTCTGAATTTGATAGCTTTACATCTTTTTTGTTCTTACATGTCAGTACAATATTGCTACATTTTTCCCTCTCTGTGGACACTTTCTGCAGTAGGCAAATACAGTTATCAAACAGACTTAAAAAAAAAATCTTTTTAGTATATACTGTAACATTTAATTGAATTGCTATTTTACAATATTTGCTAAATTTGACAATATTAATTTTTGGTTTAAATTGCATGGCAAGAGTTCTTAAAATATCTAGTATTGCTCTGTATGAGCTTGTTCTAAATGGAATTATTATTCCATAATAACAAAATATCCACAAAATCCATTGATTATTCTATAATCAGTGGTGTAGCATGGACATGGGCATCTTGGTTCTGTGGAGACCTGCTGCGATGAAGCAGCCTAGGCCAATCAGACCAGACAATGGGAGGGTGCTGGAAAAGCAGATGTGATAGTGCTGCTGTACTTCCTGAAGAGTAGGAGTCTGGAACATGAGACATCTTCTCTATTAAAAACTCTTTGAATAGGTGTTGGAATAAACTAAAAAAATTTCAGCATCTTGCTTTGGGAAGGCAGTATTGCATTCTTAAGGGAAACTTCAAGAGGGAACTTCAGCTGATTTATTTATGTATTATAATCCCAACACTCAGAAATGAGTTTTTAAAAGGCAGCAGTCCCTGGGAAAGGAGTCCAGCAACACAACTTATCTGACCTAGCATGCTCTACTACCTCATTCCTGAAATCTTGGCATTTATGATCCACATGCATCAGATACACCATAAATTAAACATTTTAGCATGTTCTTCTGCTGACATAATTTTTCTCCTCTAGGGTGAGATCAGAAATGTTCTCTAGGGAAGAAAATCTCAGGATCAGAAAGGAAAAGATAACCTAGTATTGGGTACAATCTTCAAAGTAATGAGATTAATAAAGTCGAGGGCTTTTTGCAACAGCATGAAAAATTCTAAAAAGATCTAAAAAGATCACTCCCACCACACAGAATAACATGCCTTTTGTTCAGAGATTTACCATGTTTAATTAGTCATTTTTTCAGTATCTTAACCATGTTTTCAGATAAATAAAATAATAAACAAAAGTGTTCAAAGTGAGGCAATACTGTCTTTATGTTATTTTTAAATTGTGATCAAATATCTGTGGGACATGGAAAACTAAAAATAAAAAGTACATAACCTTTGCTTCTCTAGCAAAATTTTAGTGCCAAATTCTGCTCTCAGGTAAATTACTACAAAGCATTGTTCATAACAGCATCACAATACAAGGGCATGTTCATGGGTTTAAAAAGTGCCAAAGGTCAGTAGTTGCTCTCGTTTTTTAAAGGCTCAGCACACACCAAGTGGAGCCCTGGTGCCTGACTCGTATTGTCCCGCTGCCCTACTACAAGCAGCCACAGCATCATTCCTCTCCAACAAACTGATTTGATTTCAACAGATAATAATTTGGCTATTTTTTTTTAACTTCAATTTGCCTACTTCAACAAATGAGAGCACAATTTGGCTGCTTTCTCAGGGAAAAGGAAGCCAACCAAACATGACTTTCACCAGGCCTCAGTTTTTGGCCCCAGATTTCAACATACACTATTACAGCAATCAAAAGAACCATAGAGATTACTTATTTTACTGTTCCTTAACACATATCACATAGTCCTGCAGCAAGCAGAATCACAGATGAACCTCAGAACATACAGAGAGCACAACTACTACACTGGACATGAAAAGGAAATTTTATTAAACATGTTTACATAACATGAGTTGGAAGTTCATTTAAAAGCACAGGGGAGTGTTAAGACAAGTGGTCAAAATAGAAAGATACTATCGAATTATAGCTAGTTGGTTTTTGGCCACTAAGACAGAACAGGATCTAGTAGTAGTGCACCAATGCTTGAGTTCTTCCTGCTCAGCAGGTCGAGCAGTAACCAATCTGTGCCCTATGGAAAGATGGGCAGAATAATTCCCATGTGTTGAGTAATAATAAATAGTTCACTTGGTGCAGGCAGTATGTCTATGAATTAAAACCTAGTGTGTACACAGTTTCTAAATGTGTTACAGCCCCACAGTAGGAATCTACACCAAAATAGTTATTAGAAGGAATTTGGTCCGTACTACATCACGTTTTCCATAGGGTAAAAAATAAAGTCCATCTATAGACATTTAGCACCAGACCCACAGACCTAGCCTGGCTAAAACCTGCAAAATGTCTATAAGAAAAATGGATGGCTTAGATTTCTTGGTTACTTCAGTATAGTAATTACGAGCAAACTGTACAAGTACATGCAACATACAAGCTGGCCTATGTGGAACTAACATACATTATTAAATAACCTTTTTCATCTCTTTTTACAAAACGTGCATGCAGCTTTGAACAGTTCCAAGTCATGCTGCTCTATTTGTGTGATCACAAAATTGAATGGCCTGTAAAAGGAGGGGAAACATATCAATGCACCTGCAGGAATCTGCAGTTCTTCGCACATTTACAGAATATCACAAGGGATTTCAAGGCCAAGAAGAACTCAAATGAATAAAAAGCAAATTGAAATTTGATTTTTTTTCTCCAAAAAGTAAGATATCTTGCGTTAAAAAATCAAGCCTTGTGCTTGCATCAATCTCAAAGAAATGTAAACTAAAATTTGATAAAAACATTAGTAAGTGCAGAATATTTCAACTGGAATTTCCAGTGAAACATTGAACAACTCATACCATGCTCTATCCAGGGCAGACAGGTGCGTCTGAAGCGACACACATCAGAGAAGCCTGGGTACAGCTGAAAGTGTCATATGCTCAATTCATTCCTGGTCAACATTTTGGGAAGTCAAATATACATTTATACACAGAAACATAAGTATTTCCTCTCCATTTCTAGGAGGAAAATTGCATTACCAGTAACATACTCAATGTCAAAATTAAGACTAAAGCTGCTTTATACCAGTCCCCAGCAGTAGTTGCAGAATTCTTCAAAATTCTTCCATGCAAAACATCATAAACATAAAAGTTATTTTATATATATATAATGCAAATGCATCTGCTTTTTACAAAGAAAAAGTGGCACTGTGATGATTTTTATTTTTAAGAATATAACTTAGATTGGTCATTTGTTCTGGGTTCCCATGTGAAAGATTTGTAAGTACCAGAACTGAGAAACTATTTGAACTCGCTGGAATTGTACCTGTGGCTGTTGAACACTTTAATGATGCTTACAGAGATATACTTCAGCCCTTTTTTGTTTGGTTTAGAAAAAGAAAGGAAGGGTCTCTGTTAGCATTGTGAGGACTTCTACAAAACTAGCAGAATCACGTGGCAAAAAACTAGTGGAAGTGACAAGTACAGAAAAATTGCTGAAACACCAGGAAGGTAACACTGCTTGAGGGCTCTCTCAAAATGTGAAAAATACAACATTGTTAACACAGTGAGAGCTTCCAGTTTGGGTCATCTTTGATTTAGGTCGAATCTAAAGGTCCCTCTCTTTTTTCTTTTTCCTTTCTTTTTTTTTTTTTTTTTTTTAAATCATTATAAGCATCAGTGGTAGCTGCTAATAGATTAGCTGTATGTAATACACCTTTGTTCTGTCAATTTAAGCCATCTTTCAACAGACAGACACATGTTTGGATAACTACTACAAGGAAAAACGGAAGTGATTGTCTCTCTCCAACAGTGTTTCTTGATCATGTGAATATCTGGTTCCAATTGTTATCCTGGGTGATGTTTTGAATAGACAGCACCTGCTACTATGATCTAATGCAGGGAGGCCCAGTTGAACTTTCCAGAGATGACTGGGAAGCTCTACGTGTCAGGGGAGTCAATGTTGGATCCACTAGTGATGAAGGTGGAAATAATTTATACCAGCCTATTACCACACTTGACAGATCCAGTTCCTCCAGAAGGATCTGGGCAACTCCCATGAAGCATTTGTGGTCCATTCGGCCATAGTCTCCCCAAACTATTACCTGGAAGAACATAAAATTAAGGCTCATGATTGTCCCCAAATCCATGCTTATACAGGGTTATATACTTAAACCTGTGCTTATGTATGTTCACTCTTGCTATTATACATGTTAGCATAAGGAAAATGTTATTCTCAAGAGTGAATGACTGCTTCCCTTTCAGGGAAAACCTCATGGCAGGACAGGAGCAAAGTCAACAACAGAGAAATGTTGAGTGCAATAAGACGTTTGGCAAGTCTGAAACCACAAGCTACAAGGATGTGTTTAAAGGTATTTATAAAATTAAATGCTTAGTGAGGTGGAATGGATTTACACATACTGGTTAAATTTAAGTAAACATGCAAGTGATTGCCCAAATGACAGCCTAAAATGGGATTAAGAAGAAACTGACCTGAAGGACTTTACCCTGTGGACTTTCCTCAAAAACCAGTGTCTGTTGGTACAGAGGATCAAGTGTCTTCCTTGCAATTCTTGTCTTCTTTTTAGCTATACATGCTCCATTTTCCAGTAAATACACTTTGACATATGGAGCTGCAAACAGAATATCAAGAATGTTATGTTTGGACTTACAGTGCACATCTGAAATGGAGAATAAATGCCTTAAAAGGAAGAAGAGTAGAAAGAAAATGACACATGTTATTTTCGTTTTATCTTCACAATTGTATAATCTGAATACAATTATTTTAATAAAACAGATGACACAGCCCACAAGAAAGCAATTTAATTTTTATAAACTTTGAATGTGATGATCTAAAATGTTACTAACAACAATTACACTTCATTTCTGAAATTTTAAAAACATTTCCTTTTTCCAGGAATTAGCTGTCACTGACAGCTATTATGGAATCTCTGTAACTGATTAGGGGTCAGAGATATCTCAAAGCAAAAGGAATATTTAAAACTATGCCACTCCAATGACACAGACATGAATTGCTCTTTCATCTCTAGCTCCTAAGGACATTGCAAAGTAGCATTTGCACTAAATGTTATCTAAAAGAACTGTTCCAGGTGTTACAATAAGCAGTAGTTGGGGTATTGATTCTAAATCTCCTCTAATAATTGTTTCTGTAAATAACTAGAACTTAACAGATGTCCTTAAAAAATGATACCATACTATGACAAAATACATTATGCAAATTATTGACACTGACAGTAACACTAGCACAAGTTGCTGCCTTCTTGAAGCATTGTTGTGTACAGTTTTTTTCCATACCTGGGGTAGATTTGGAGCCAGGTTTTTGTGTGAGGCCACGGGCTCTAATGACTTCTACTTCTAACTGGCCTTTTTTATCCACCATTCCGATCTGGATGTCACCTGAGAGGGAGAAGAAAGAAGCCCACATTTCAGAGAAGCAGAAAAGTGCAGGAGATAAGGTATAAGAGTGAGAAACAGAAAGACTAGTTTGATATTATTCTTCTGCATTACTGTGCTGGTTGCATTTCCTGATGATCCATTTAGCTTCTCCATCCTTAAACAAGGACTAAATAATATATACTTAGAGAGCATAGTGCCCTCTCTTGGTATACAGTTCATACCAGCTAAAAAGAGGTATTCTTTCTTCAGAAGTCTGCACCAAGCACACAGGTGACAATTTTTCCATTTTTATCAATATTCCACACACATTTTTGGTGTGACTAAAATGTCACAGTGTGTTAGAAAAACAAACTGCTTTCATTTCTAAATAGTCAGACTTGTTTCCTTGCTTGAGTTTTGACAAATGACATTTCCTTCAGAAAAAGGAAACTGCTTACTCTGAGACCCAGCACTGTTCTGATTTAGATTAATAAAATACAAGGACAGTAAACTATGTGTTGATACTCAAAACATTTTATCTTTATGCTTTCCTATATCATGGAATCAGCTGACTAGAAATCTAACTTAGATTAAAATATATTAAAATAGGCCATTTTGAATAAAAATGCACAGTATGACATGACATTTGAACAAAAAAAATGAACTACATCCATGAAACACCAGAGCATGTATATATTTGATATGTAAGCTCTGATTGTCTAAAAAACCAAATTCACAAATAGATGACCCTGAATTACAGAATTTGTGGTCTGGATTTAGAGAAATAGCATTTTGAAATTAATTTTGCATGAGATTTTCACACGTTTCTCCAACAGCACATTAAAACAGTGTTTATACCTTGGTATGTAAGGTATGACAGAACAATAACAAAGAATTTTTATCAATTAAACTTCACCTAAATAAACACAGCCGTGTTTTCCACTAAAAATAGTTCAGAGGAAAACTCCAACAAGCCTTTTTAAACACACGTCTCTGTATCACGTATCCAAAATAAAACATGCAACAGGTAACCAGAAGGGGGAGCAATAATCCAAACATTTTGAAATCCTCACTGGAGAAATGATACCACAGACCAGGTCTTCTAAAAATTTTTTTAAAAACACGGTGGAGTGCTTTTTGGGGGCCAAAACTTGAACCTATACTAGATAAAGTTCTGAAAAAAAGTCAAAATAAACGTTTTCCTCAAGTTATCTGCAAAAAAATCTTTAGTCACAAAATAAGATTAGAATAAAGAAACAGAAATGTAGACCCTTATATGCACACCAATAAAGTCATTTAGATATAAACTCACTAATACTTTTTCTTCCAAAATAATAATAAAAAGGTCAGTTTAGTAAGTTTGATGTTTATGAATGCTTTAGTAGCAGTCATTTGGATTTATACAGCAAATTTTGCCTTAGAGGATCCTCAGAGTATTCTCAAGATAGTTTACCTTCTGCTTATGAGTTGGGAAGGGAACACTGCCTTTTGCAATTTTTTATTTTTCTGTTTCTCTCTTCTTTTTCTGATGTGTCTCAGTAGCTCTTCCTAAAGCTGGTTCTCCCAAGACAGTTATACTGAAGCATTGGTCATTCATAATTTCCAGCAGGAGAAGTATTATTACAGTAGTGGGTCAAGGACTCCTCAATTAGCATCCTAAAGCATGTCTAAGAACCGCCTATATATAAGCAAAAAAACCCCAACCAAGCCCAAAACTTTTCAAAGATTCTTACACAGTTCAGCACTCTTGCACTCCTTATACAACTCATACTCTGTTCATAAACAAGCTACAGCTAATGCTGCTAAAGGAAATTACAGACTGGTCTGGAAGATAGAGAAGATCACAGATAGCTCCCAGTAGCTGTTGTAGAAAAGGACTTTGTGTCTCTCATGACAAGCACTAGCTTTATCAGTGACTGATTATTGGGCATCGCAAATGTTCCCAGAAATTTCGTTGTCTTGCATTAGATGAACTAAGCTTGGAAAAGTGAGTTTGGCCAGATACCCTCTGTCACATCCAATATACTCCATGTCAAGTAAATATGAACTCTTAA
Organism: Anthoscopus minutus; assembly: GCA_013399455.1. Taxonomy (NCBI): domain Eukaryota; kingdom Metazoa; phylum Chordata; class Aves; order Passeriformes; family Paridae; genus Anthoscopus; species Anthoscopus minutus. The sequence continues at coordinate 3,027 of VWYI01012924.1, read as the reverse complement.
CTGTTGAGATTTTGCAGCGAGCTATGATTGGAGAAGCCACAATAATTTTGTAAGTAAAACGCCTTATCTTCAAATTGCAAATCTGGTAATTTGGCAAACTAGCCAATTCCTCAAATGGAGCAAATACTGTTTCTCATCCACTTTGGATGCTGCCATGATAGGAACACCAGTAACTGCAGATAGGACCTTGACAATGAAGGAAGACACTTGGTAGAAGTCCTTTTGGTGCTGTAGTCTGGCAGTATGTGCATTATTTAATTGTCTTATTATTCATCTAACAGAGGAGAACATATCATTCTTACCCATGGCAGGGGTTGCTAGTGTTTGTCGGCCTACTAACTGTGCAGGTCCCAGTCCATCGAGGAAGTCACTGAACTGACTGTCAGCACCCAGCCGTACTCCAGGAAATATTAAGCTGAAACAAAATAAAAGCTGTTTAAGCATACAGACAGGATTAATATCTGTCACCCTATAGTATTTACCTCAAAAGTACTATTGATACAAAGCAAGCAGCTCAGGATGCCCAACCACAAATTATTCTGCAGCATCAGGAATGGTATGTTTCCCATTGACCCCAAAGCAGTGTAGAGAAATTCTGCACATCAGCTTGAAGTAGTCTAAAAAATAGGTCTTGCTAAGGAGGTCTCCAGGAGCAGTGAAGAGTCTGACAGGTAAATAGACTAAGAATGACTTTGTGAACATATGAAACATATGAAACTTTGAAAACATATAAAGCTTCAAGAAATTTAATAGCCTATTCTTCATTTGTGAATGTATGATTTAGATAGAGCCAAACCCCATCTGCATCAGTTAGAAGAAACAGGGAAAACAGATGTATACACTAAATTAATCTGATTGCTGCAGCTGTTTAATGAAGCAGTAAACTGGCAGGTAGCAGCAGTAGTGGTGATTAGAGCAAAACCTAATGCCACTCTCTAGCCAAATATTCTGGCAGACAAGTCTGGATCTACAGTTCCTACCCACCCTTCTCACAATACAAACGGAACTTTAGCACATCAGCAAAGAGAATATGGAAACATTCAAGGCCAGGTTAGACAGGGCTTTGAGCAACCTGGTCTAGTTGAAGATGTCCCTGCCCAGGGTAGGGGGTTAGACTAAACAACCTTTACAGGGCCCTTCCAACTCAAACTATTCTTGATGCCATAATGTGTACTTTGCCAAGCTGCTTTCTTATATTAGTGTCCACTTTTTTTTTTATTAATAGATATACATTCTCCAAACAATAACCAAAGGAAAAAAAAGAGAGAGAAAGAATGATCCATGGTGGGAAGACTCAGCTTTGACTTCCTTATAACAATTATGAGAAATAAAAGAACAGGCTGTGAACCCAGTCTAGACAATGTATTCCCCAGCAGACCATCCACCACTCTGTATCTGCTTCTTCCTCAAAGAAAATTCCCTATTAGACTGCAAAAATAATAAATACTTCCTAATAAAACCAAAAGCATCTAGTGTTAAAAGCTTTGATTTCTGCACATCAGGCTTTTGTGCTTCAATTCACTGTTCTTTGCAAATCCATAGAAAAAGTCCATTCCTCTCTTGAAGACTAACTGTTCTTTCTATGCCTGCATAAAATTATTGTCTGTGACTGAAGATGGTCAGAAAATATCACAGAATAGCCTGAGATAGAAGGGAGATCAAGGATCATCAAAGTCTGACTCCTGGCCTTGCACAGGACAGCCCCAAAAATCTCACCAAGTGCCTGAGAGTGTTGTCTAAATGCTTCTTGAACTCTGTCAGGCTTGCAGTGACCACTCTTTGGGCAGAAAAACTTTTTCTAACATCTAACCTTAATCTCCCCTGATTCAGCTTCATGCCATTCCCTTGGCACAGCATTTTTCTTTAGAAAACTCTTTATTGTCCAAAAGTTAAGCTTTTTCACAGAAATTTCATTTTAAATTATCGATTTTTTGTTTGGTTGTTTTTTTTTCTTGTTTAATGCGGTTTCTTTAGATGGAGGAAGAAAAGAATCTCAAGGTCTCCAGTTCAGCTTGATACCATCCACATCTCTCCCCAGTGGCATTATTGCCTCTGCTATGAGAAGTTTCTTGCTTGTTTCATTGGACTTTTTTTCCCCAATATGTTACATTTTGCCATAGGTTGACTAACAACATTGAAAATATTCACTTGAGAGCATACTTCTGGCTATGCATATTACAATGGAAGTTGGAAGTACACATTCATCTTAATGTGTATTTAATTCTAATTCATTATATTTCTGTTAAGGGTCAAGGAAAAGAACATGACAAGGTACACTCTGTATANCACAATTTCTCTGGGCAACCTGTTCCAGAGTTGCAAAAAAATTAGGGTTGTGAGAAGATCTGATGATGGAGGCACCCTTACACAGATCCCTGCCACTGCCACCACAGCAGCCTTGGCCCTTTGTGCCTCATACAATGTGCAGTAGCAATTATGTTAACACAGCAATGATATAAAAAGCTGAAGCCAAAGAAGTCNACGCAATTTATGGCTCTACGTTTCTGTCCTTCAGATGCCTGCTGTGACCTCCAGATCCAGACCTTGGCTGCCCCAGCCTTATCAAATCTATTTACACACAATAAGGGTAGAACAGAGGATTAAGCTGTTCCACTGAAAATGCCCTCACTCTCAGTGCTGGGCCCCCATATCTCCTCTCCACTTCTAACCAGGGAAACAGGCTCTCCCAGCTCCTCCCTAAAGGGTCCAGTTTATTGGGCCCTTTGTCACCAAGGTGAGTAACT
>VWYI01012923.1:135136-198458 GCA_013399455.1 Anthoscopus minutus | reverse complement strand
TGCTCTGTGCAGAGATGGATAACAGGGAACAGATAAGCGGGGCAGCCTTGAGATGATGCAGGGTGAGGTGTCAGGAGGGACAGCAATCCCACAGCCCCGGGAACCCGGCAGGGAGCGAGGGATCCTCGCAGGGCAGGCTCAGGTGGGATGGGTGTCCCCGCACAGCCCAGGCTGGGGAAGAGCTGAGCCAGGGACACAGGAATGGGCACTCAGTGCATCCATCACACCCAGGGCTTGGAGAGCAGCTGTGCCTCAGTGTCCCCATGAAGTGCTTCTGTAAATGCTGGGTGGAACCTCCGTGCTCCCCACGCTCACATTGCCTGCCCTGGGAGCTGCAGGTGGCTCCAGATGAGAGCTGGGGCACATCACGTGGCCCTGCTGCTCTGATCAGACATCCAGCTACAGCAAATATTGTAAATCAGCTGCTTACTGCAACAACAGCCTTGGCAAAGATGCCAGTAATGGTCTGAGAGTGCTAAAGCTGCCGTGTGAGGAAAAGCTGGGCCACCCCTGGAATCTGCAACAATCTGCTGGGAATCTGCCTGATGGGAAATCACAAAAACATCAGAGTTCCTCCTCAAGGCAGGAGCCTGCTGCAGTTTTGGAAGGTTTAAGCATTGCAGGACAAAGAGTATTTTTCCTGAAAGTTTGTCTTTGCATATAGGTGCCTCTCCTGCTCCTGCCAGTACAAATATCTATTTCCTTACTCTGCATAATCCTTCATTTGGTAAAAAATAGAAAGGGGGGCAGGCATGAGAGGGAAGGGGTTTGCGGATCCTCTGGCAAAGAAGCTTTTAAGGCTTAAATAACTGCAATGTGAACTTATTGCCACACGTAATATTGCCTCTTGATTGATCACCTTGGAAACAGCCTGAAGTCTTGGTTTTCTGCAGTTGCTCTACCGTGATTTAATAGCAGGGGATGAATGAGACACAGATCTAATAAGATTTAACTCTTCTGTGCTGTGAACCTGCAATCAGATATATATTAAACATATACATATAGCTAATTATATGCTGGTTATAATATTTAATTATATAGAATAATTATAATTATATTAATCATCATGCATAATTATATATTTATTGATTATATTATATATGGTGATTATATTTGTGATATATTAATTATAATATATTTATAATATATTTATGTATAATATAAAAGAATATATATGTATATATATNGTTAACATAAATAGCACTAATATTTATATAAAGTATATTTATCATATATTACTAATAATTATATGAAATATATTTATAATATATTACCACTATATTATAGTTAACATAAATATCACTAATATTTACATATAGTATATTTATATATTACTAATAATTACTATTAGTAATATACAACTATATTATATATATATTTTAATTGCTTGATTCTGGCCGTGGTTTTTGAAACAGAAAAGCCTCCCATGTGAATTAATTAATGTGAATTAACTCTTTCACTTCCATCTCCATACCAATAAATTTGCTCCTGTGCCCTCTCAGGAGCCTTTTAAACAGATAATAAAATAAGCAGGTTCTGTTCGAAGTTTTCCTATTTCCGAAGTTTTCCTTAGGAAGCCCGTGCTGCTTTTCGGAAGGGATCCGCAGCTGCTGCAGCCGGCCTGGGGAGCGGCTGCTGGCCGGGAGCGCTGCGGGAGGAGGCTCAGCATCCGCCGGGGCTGAGCGAAGGGTGCAGGCTGGGGAGGTGTTTGTGAAACAGCCCGCACTGGCAGTGCAGAGAATTCCCCTGGCTGGGAATTCCCCTGGCTGGGAATCCCCTGGCTGGGAATTCCCCTGGCTGGGAATTCCTCTGGCTGGAAATTTCCCCTGGCTGGGAATTCCTCTGGCTGGGAATTTCCCCTGGCTGGGAATTCGCCTGGCTGGGAATTTCCCCTGGCTGGGAATTCCTCTGGCTGGGAATTCCCCTGGCTGATGGAACCCACAGCCCTGGGTGACTCTGCAGGAGCTGGGGCAGTCACAGCACACGGCCTTTGATGCTCTCCTGCTTTTCCCCCTGACCCCTTGCAGGGAGGGAGGGTTGATGTTTCTCACAGCAGGCTCATTTCCTGTTGCTTTTGTAATCTTTACTGATAGGAATTAATATTCAGCCACTTCTCTTTTCACTGAATTTCCTTACCAGTGTGGAGCATCAGCATTTCCCTCAGCACAACCCTGAGTGCAAAGCATCACGGGCTGGAATTCCCTGGTTTGCTCTGTGAGCTCAGCCCAGAAAGACTCTTCAATTTTGCAAAGCCCCACATTTAATATTATTTTGACCTTTTTAATATTCTGGGTTTAGAGTGTTCACCAGGCTGCAGTATTTCACCAAGTGAATGAGTGACCACAGTTTAGGATTTGAATTGGGGATTTGGGTAGGAGAGGACTAAAATAAATTTCTTTAATCTGTAGATGAGATAGTTTAAATAATCACGGTTTCCAGGCTGTAATTTTCTGTTCTTCCTGAACAACTCTTGCTGTACAGCTTCTTCCTGTAAATCACAGTTTTTATTTAATTAACAGCATTGAAACTGTGCATGAAGATTTATACCTCTCTGTCATTGAGTGGTGGGAGGTACTGACACCAACACTGGGGTATATTCTTCACATCAGTGACCCAAACATTCTTTCTTCTTAGATTTTTAGACTGGGGAGGGTTTTGATTCCTCTCAGCTCACTGAGCATTATTTGGTTTGGTTGTTCATCAGATTTCTTTACATTTGCATGCATTTTTCTTTGCATTTTCTGGAATGCTGCATTGCAAAGAAAAGCAAATTACAGATTAATATGCAAGTGGACAGTGCAAAACAGCTGGAGTATGCAAAACATAAGGAAAATTTTAAACATCTCTTGGTGGTTGGAGGGGGTGAGGAGAATATTTACTTCAGAATGAGTACCTGTCACTAAATATGTCCAAATTAACCATTGCAAATTCACCAAGTGCTGGCTTTTCCACTGCCCTGTGATGCACTGGAGGGGGTTCTGGGCTCAGCAGCTGTTAGGGAGTCCCTGGAAAATCTTTGCTGACTGATCCGTGTGTAATTAGGGAACAAATTGGGGGAGGTGCTGACTGATCCGTGTGTAATTAGGGAACAAATTGGGGGAGGTCGTAGGAAAGGGCAATCCTCGTATCAGAGGCTGATGGGGATTATCTCATCTGTCTCATTGCTGAATCAATCTCATCCCCTTTGCAACCAACAAAATTCAATTAACTTTTATGAATTATTTAGCCACACTGAAGTCTTAGATAGTATTAATATTTGTGTTTCAGCCTGTTTTGTGCAAAGAATATAAAATATTTCTTCTTTATCATCAATCAAACTCCAATGTAAAATGTAATTTTCTGTTTCATTGTTTTAAGAAATATCTTCTTAACCTCGGCTGATGTTGTCTGAAAAATATTACATAGTAGATGTTGCTTATATTTAGATTATGAATTGCCTCAGGGGAATATCAGGAATTCTATGTAATTTCTATTATAGATTTTTAATCTATAATAATTCTTTTTCTCAATGGCAATTTTTTAAACAAAAACTTTTAGAACCTTAATGCTACCAGACAAACTGTAGTCTGCTATCACAACCCAAGAATTTGTGAAAAGGTTTGAACAATGTTGCTACAGTTTTTATGTCTTTGACAAAAGAGTTTAGTTCTTGTCTGAGGAAGTGTGCTCCAGAGAAGCTAAGAATAAAACAGGATTGACTTGTAGACAGGAAAGATTTATTTTATGTCTCAAAAAATGAAAGATTGTCAGTCCTTCACTCACTTCCCGCACTGTTCTTAGTGTTCTAGCAAAGATCTAGTCATCAAAACAGAGAAATCAGGAATCTGGAGGCTTGACAAGCCAATCCCAACAATGAGAATCACAACAATGGAGTGGCAGCCAGGCTTGGAGAGGGGAGAGCTCGAGTGGGGACGGAGCCACCTGTGCCCAGTTTGTGGTGAGGGGTAAGAGCCCCTTCCCCAGCTGGTGATCCCAGCTGCTGGGTCAGAACTGCAGCAGCTTCCTGTGGCTGAGGCTTCTTGGGGCTAAGAACAGAGTCAAGGGAATAAAAAGCAATTCTATTTATTGAAGGGTATTATTCAGGTACATTTAGGGCAGACAAAGCCCCCCCAGGGGCTGCATCCAATAAATGGACAGTGGGTTTGCACACTTTTATAAGTTTGGGCCATTTGCATATTGGGGGTCAATCTTCCATTTCCAGCTTCAGGTAATGAAGTCATTTACCCCGAGTTTGCTCCCCACAAACTCGCTTTTATTTCCATCTCTCAGGCCTGGGGCACTGAGGTGTCCTTGATGCCAGGCCTGGAGAGGAATTGCTGTGTGTGACCCCAATGGGGAAGCAGCAGCTGACCCTGGATGTGGAGTTTGGAGTTGGACCTAAAGAACTGCAGGGTTACAGCCACGTGGAAAGCAGGAAAGCTGCATCCCAAGGCATCACTGCTCCCCCAGCACAGGCACTCCTTCCTGAGCTGCTGCTTGGATGTGTGCAGAAACCAGAGTCAGAGCAGGGAAAGTGTGAACTGCATCTCCAGTTAAATATTTCATCTCAGGCTTGTTCCTCTTGAGCACTGTGGCTGTTCCAGCCAGCACTTGTGCAGGTAAATGAGTTTCCCAGCAGCTGTGTCCTCTGCCTCCACGTGAGCTGGGACAGCACTGCATGACATCCCCTCTCCTTGAGCTATCATATCCTTCCCCATCCAGCAGGTATCTTATCAGTCCCCCTGTTTTCTCTTGAATTTCCTCAGGCTGATCTAATATTACATTTTTCTCTGATTTTTTTTTTTTTTTTTACTGCATCTTTTCCATTTACTTTAATTAAATATCCGAGCCTTGTGGATCAAGATAACTTTTATGAAAGTTAATAAATGGATGCTCCTTACAGATCTGCTTGTAGTCCCTTGTAGTTTCTCCTGGCTTCATCAAAGCCAAAGATTCTAGAGATAGAATGAGGCTATAAGAGAGGTGGTAAATCTGAATGCTGAGGAATTTATGACATGAATTTCAAATGCAAGCAGCTAATTTTTCCTTGAGGAAGCACAAGTGCAGCGTTACCAATCAAGCTGGAGAGATACCTTTGTGAAACACCTGAGTCAATCACACATCAAACATGATTGGGCGAGATAAAAATTTACTTACAAAAGCAGCGAGGTTCCTGCTGAAATTTGGCATGTTGATTGTAGATGCTGAATAATTTACAAGTCTCAGCAGTGCTGCCAAAGCCAGGAAGAAATGCTAATTCTTGTACAGGGATGTGCTGTTCTGCACTCTGATTTTAATCTGCCCTCACAACAATCTCACCTTTGCAGTGGATGGAGCTCAGAACTGATTTTTCCAGGTGTCAGAGCTGTGTGTGAGAGAATGGCAGCGTTTATCACACTGATGGAGTGCTGCTGGAAGTTGTGTTCTACAATCCTCTAAGTTCAGCTCTAAATTGTGATGTAGAACGGTGCTTTATCTTCTTCCCTTTCAGTTGTTTCTCTTGCATTATGTAAACAAGAGGTGGGGAGGAGGAACTGCTTGAAAATCCTTTTTTTCATTTTCACGAGGGTTTCTCACTGTTAGTGTCAAGAGAAATAATAGGATTGATATTAGCTTTCAAAAATAGAGCTGTACAGGAAGTTTTTAATTAATTTTTGTAGACTGTGGTCTTGCAGCTAAAGCACACTAAAATCAGGTTTGTTCCCTTTCCTCAGCATCCTCCCAACACCTTACAGTTCCTGTCCAACAATACAAATGTTACACAGATGCAGTTTGCATGTTCATTCTTTGATTATTTAAGTAGCAATATTAATTCTAATTATTAGTATAGAACTCAATTAAGATTTCTGCTATTGCTTATAATAGTTCACCAATTTTTCTGGAACGTTTACAAACTGGTATGTGTGTATAGATGCACACATATATGCTTACATGTAAAAGATTGATGGTTCTATGAACCTGCTAATATTTTGTTTTTCTTTTGGCATACCTGTGGCAATTTCCTGTAAAAAATAAAAAAACCCCCACAAATAAAAGGCAACTAGGAAATGTAAGAATATACAGAAATCGGTGGCAACTGTAAGGGATAAACTAGAGAAAACAGCATTTTCCACTGCTTATGGAATTGTCCATTCAGAAATGTAGCTCAATAACACTAAGCCAGCCTTGCAACAAAATCCAGGGAATTCTTGTTAGCACTTGCAAATCTGTCTAGACTTCATGGCACAGCCGAATTTTCTTATGCAAATGTTCCCATGTGTGTTAATATGGTGAGCCTGGCCTAGCTATGGGCTGTGTAATTGCACTGACAAAACTCAGGATAGCTTTAAAGTCAGGTATTTGCTAAATTTCAACAACTGCTGAAGCTTCTACAAGTGGCAGGCTTTTTCCTTTTAATGGAGTTCTCCACTTGAATAAAGGGAACTGGACTTCCTGCACACCCTGAAGAAACAGTCAATAAATGTCCCTTAAGTGGATAGGAGAGTTCTGTGATAAATATGGGCTCTTACAAACTTAAGTTTGCATCTAAATCAAAGTTTTACCCTTTGAATGTGTGGCACTGAGTATTTGTCAGGCCTTTATTAATAGTGTGTGGCATCCCAGTGCTCAGGACTGAGCAGGCTGCAGAGCCCTCTGCCATCTACTAATATCAGCAAAAGTCATATTTATTAGGCTGCTTAGCTGTACTTGAGCCTAATGCCAGTCTGATTTAAGTTTTTAAATCCAGGGAGTGTGAAAATAAAATCAATTTCCAGATCTTTCAGGCAGAACCCAATGTCACAGCGCAGGTCTCCACAACAGAAAAGAAAACTGATTAAGTCCAGCTTAGGATCTTGCAAATGACTTTTTTGTGGATGAAATATTTTCTGGTAACAGTGGTAAGCCAGCCTGAATAAGTGTGTCTGAGCCTAAGTGCTTTAAAGTCTGAAAAATTAAAGAAAAATAAGGTTAGAAAACTTGATATTGAAAGTTTTAAACCTGATTAAGGAACTTTTAAGTCTGCTTCAGTAAAATAGGTCTGTTTGAACAAAAAGTTTTAAAATGCTGTACAAATAGCAGAAGATATGGCAAATATTCACAAGATTCTATCTATAGACTGATGAGGTTTATAAGATTGCCCCGCTGCAACAGTCAAAATTTCCAAGTTTGTAAGCAGCTTGCTACAAAACAGCTAAAAGCAATTCTGTAATTTAGATATCTATAAATGCTGTAAATTGGGTAGCATGGCATGGATCCAGCCACAAAGCTCTATTTCCACCTGAGCTAACCAGGTTACAATAGGAGCATTTCCTTGAATTTCCTTGGAAGTGCTCCATTTTCCCTGAATGCTGGATTTTCTGTGCCTGTGCTTAGGAAATGAAGATTAATGGGAGTACTCTGACTGTAAGAGTGGTGTCTTTTCCTCAGATAACCAATGCTATGAAACCTGAGACCAAAAAAGAACCTCCTCAACAGGAACAGAAGCAGGTTTGGAAGGGGAATATAATTTCTTTTTAAGTTTAATTTTTAGAGTTGAATGTTTTGTCCCATTGAGGAGCTTTAAAGCGGTGCAGAATGGTCTGTTCTCATGGACACTGCAGCCAGGACAGCCTGGAGAGGGGGGAACATGGAAACCTCAGGAAATTCAAGGAGGTTTTGCTCTGGAGCCAAGCTGGGACAGCTGGGAATGTTCACCTGGAGAGGAGAAGGATCAAGGGAGAGCTCAGAGCCCCTGGCAGAGCCTGAAGGGGCTCCAGGAGAGCTGGAGAGGGGCTTTTGTCAGGGGCATGGAGGGACAGGACGAAGGGAACAGCAAACTGACAGGTTTAGATTAAACATCAGGAAGGAATTGTTCCCAGCAGGGTGGGCAGGCCCTGGCACAGGTGCCCAGAGCAGCTGGGGCTGCCCCTGATCCCTGGCAGTGCCCAAGCCAGGCTGGGCAGGGCTGGGAGCAGCTGGGACAGGGCAAGGGGTCCCTGCCATGACAGGGCAGGGGGAATGAGAGGCTCTTCAAGGTCCCTTCCCACCCAAGCCCTTCTGGGACTCTCAGTGCCAGACAAACTGCTGTTAGATTCCAACATGGGATTTTTCCCAAGTGCTCCCGGAGTTTCTCTAGGTTTGTCTTGTGTTTTAGCAGAACCACTGCAGGGGGATCAGTACAAACCCTCCAAAATCAACACAGGAACCTGTGGAGGAGGAGGGAAATGATTTCCATTCAGGTCCTTTCTGCAGACAGGTGTAAGCATAAGAGAGGTGACTGAGAGGTAACTCTATTTACTGTAGCTTTATTTTTAATCCTCTGGGAATTCATTAGCATCCCTCTCAAATGCCAGCGTTCAAATCCTGCTATAGGAAAACAAATAAGAGAGGGAACAGAAATGATTTAGGGGAAGATATTTTCCTGGGTTATGCAAATGCAGCTGAAGAGAGACTGCTTTGTTCTGGGTTTCTCTAATTCACTGTAGTAAAGATGTATTAGGCGGGTTCCCCTCTTGAAAAATCATTTATCAGGGTGACAGGTGAATAATGAATGTAATTCACTAATATTGCACCATCTCCTCATCGGGGATTAGAGAGAACAGAAGGGAGAAAACTTGTGGAGCTGTTTTAGGAAGGGTTAGGTGAACAGCACCTTTCTGTCTCCTTGTGAATTCTCTTTCAATGAGAAAATGAGGATGGCTGCTGCTGTTAATAAAGGAAACAATGGCCAACAATTCAGTTCCTAAATCGCCCCTGATAAGGCGGTCATGCCTGCCCGAGATTTCTGTGTTCACAGCAAAGCCCCAGCAGTGGTGGCTGCTCAGGGGTGTGCATGTCCTGAATGCTGGATAGAAAATCTGTAAGTAATGCTGGAAATGCTTGTTCCAAAATAGCGTTTTGACTCATCCCTAATGGCTCTTTGGAAGTTTCCCTTTTCAAGTCGAAATTCCTTAGGACATAATTGATTGTTTGCTGTGTGTACTGCTCAGGTGCATGTGCACATTTCATCTGCGCTTGCAGGAAGGGGCTCAGGTAAATTGTGTCTCTGTCTGTGAACTGAACTGGCTGAAAATTTGGTGTTCTCCAGAGCTTTGGGAAGGCAATGGATGCTCCATCCTGGTACTCCTAGAAGTTTCTTTTGCCTTACTCGTTGTGCTGCTCTGCAACATTCAGCTGTGAATGCAAATGTGGGGACCGTGCTGGGATGTGAGATCTCACACAACGCTTAATCCTTGGGCTTTACAAACCCATGTACTGAAGGGCTTCCAGAACACTCCTGGCCCTGCTCTGAAATCTAAACCCCGCCTTATTCATTGCCTCAGCACAAAACAAGACTTCTGTAAGTTCCAGATGGTCACCAAATTGACAAAGCATTTGCTGAAGCATGAATTTCCAGCCCAGTGGAAGTGTGCTCCCCGGGTGCTCGGGGGGCTCCTGGGATAACTCAAAGTGACAACGTGCACGGGGTGCAGGCCAGCACAGGAGGCACACAGCATATGCTGGGTCTTGCTTTCCCAGGGAATTGAGAGAGAAAACATCATCATCTTAGCAAAAGATGCCCTTGGTAGAAGCAAACCCCTCCTCAGTGCCCAGAGGATGGGCTGGAGATGCCATTTCAGCCTCTTTGCTCCATCATTCTGGCCACAGACACGCTGGAGGTTCTGCAGCCCTCACACATTTACCTGTGACCACAGCCCAAGACTGAGGCTTTTTCTTCATGACTGTAACTCCTGCAGCTCTGCTCTGAATAATGAAATTCCAGCCTTCTGATGTGTTGCTTTAAATTTTACAAGCGTGTGCTCACTCTACAAATGTAAATTCGCATTTACGTCGTGCATATGGAACGTAGAGATTCTCAGTGGACTGGAAATGAAAACATATGGCTCCTAAAGCCAGAGCAGGTAAGGGAATGTTTGACTTCATAACATCAGAATAGTCTGCAAGTCCATTCATTTAATCAACATATAAACCAGGATTTCAGAAGTACACCCACTCTCATGTATTTATATAAACACATATGCACACACCAGTGGTGCTACTTTAATATTAGTGTGAACATTTGTGTCAGAGATGTTTATTTTTGTTGTTCCTCTGGAACAGGAGTTAGAAATTGGGTTCTGCTGAAAATTTGGTGCTTAACCATCTGGTTTTAATTGTTTTGCTTTTTAATATCACCATTTACTTATTTAATATGCAATATAAAACTATTTTAATATCACCATTCACTTTATTACCAGTTTATTTAAAATAACCTGGTGATACTAAAATGCTTAAAATGCTTTTCATTATTACCAGGTTATTTTTGCAGCAGTTTTTTCTTATACACATTCTTTTGCCAGGGTTGAATGTAAGAATAGAAGGGGAACCAATCAGGTGCCTGAATGCAGCTGCAAATAGAATAAAGGAAATTAGGGAAAGTCCAGTTCTGTATCTTATGGTAACCTGTGACTCTTTCGAGTGACAAACTAACTCAAAGATCTTTTTTTTTTTTTCCCTAAAACTGGGAAGAAACATTTCAAATTTGAACCTAACCTTCCATCGCCTCAAAGCCGTTCAGGCCAAAATCACCGACCAGTTTCTGGAATTGTTCAGAAAAGCAGCTTTCTGAAAGCTCCTTTTTGTTTTAGACACAGCATTATTAGAATTTCCCTGGGAGATCAGCAGCTCTCACCAAGATGAGAGAGCCGAGCCCAGTTCTCAGGAGGATGCAGAGTCCCAGTCTATCAAAATCCTTGTCCAAACCCCTCTCTGGGCCAGCTGCAGAGTGGATTTTTAGGTGCATATTCCACTACCCAGTTCAAGGTGAGCGGTTTCAGATGGGCTTTTTTCTGAACTTTTATAGCTGGAGCCAGCAAATACAATTGTATAAAATATTTATATGCTCCCCAAGCCAGAGAGGGAATAATCACTAAGGTGGTGGCTCACCCAGGAAAATGGGGCACGGAGCCACCAGTGCCTTCTCCAGGCCTCAAAGATCCATTCTGTATTAGAAAATGAGAAAAGCCTGCATCAAAGCCCACCTGGGGCAATCTCTCCAGAAATGGTAAATGTGAGCTCAGGTCAGTGCAGGCAGAGTCTGCTCCCCCTCTATCACCCTGTGGGGTGAGGGCACAGGAAAGCCCTGCCCTCAATGGCACTTTTGTCAACCTCTTGACAAGAAACCTCGGGTTTTCTTTTCAAACAGGTGCTCCAAAGCTGTTTTTAAATTTAGGTTCTGATGGAATATTTGAGTTGACTTAATTTCTTTTCATTTAAAAGCCTCCTTTGTCAGGATTTTTTTCATTATTTGACTTTATCCGAACATTTGTTGCCCCTCCGGTTTATGTGTGAAATATGAGCATAAAATCAGTTTATCCTCTGGAAAGAATGGCCTCAAGCTCACCTATTTTTAGGACAGCACTGAAGGCTGCAAATTTGGATGGGTATTGTCCTGATTAACAAAGACTCTTATGTTCTTTATGTCTGGTGGTTTTAAGGGGAAAAATTTTAGGGAGCTGGAGGAAGAACGGAGTCTGTTCCTTCTGCTCAGCAGCACTGTGGAGGTGAAGCCAGTAGAACTCCCTGCCTCTTTCTCATTTCTAATCACCATTTAGAAGAGAGGAAAGGAGGGAAAGCCAAACAAAACCATGGGAATGTTCTGACTCTCTAGCTGCTTCTCCATTCTTCCCCAGCAGTAAATAAGGACTAAGTGGCAATACCAAGATTCCTGGTGCTGGAAGGAGCACGGCATCATTCCAACACTCGATAGCCCAGGCAAAGGCAAGGCTCCAGCCTCCCTGGAACTGCCAGGCCTTTGGATCATCTGGCAGAACGTGCTGCAGGAGAAGCACAGCTGGGTCCTTTCCTCTCAGGAGAATCCAGGGAAATACCCTGGTGTCAGACTCAGCTGGCTGAAAAAAGCTGCATGCCCAGAGCTGTCTCCCAGTTGCCTGGAAAATGTCTCTTTTCATCTGCCTTGCACTAACTGGAATTAGTTCAGCATTTCGGATTGATTAATAAGTATTTTAATAATCAGGGCAAACATCAGTCTCAAAGAAATACAGAGATGGCAGAAAAATTGCCTTTGGAAATATCAGACTCTTAGAGACCAAAAAATGCTAAATATTTTCCAAAGAACACCATGACAAGCTACAGCAGTTACCATAATTTCTATTTTATTATTGGAACAACAAACATTTTAAGCTTTCATTGAAGTGATACCGAAAATATGGACTAAAAGTTAACATTAGCATTCCAAATTTAAAATAAAGCAGGAAAAGCTTGGCCTGTCTGACTGCTAGGTGGCTCCTGTAGGCCCCAGTCTTGCAAATATGTGCACAAGTTTTTAACTTTGTGTTGGCGCTGGCACTGCTGAGAGCTAAGAGAAAGTCCAAGTCCAAAAGCCAGAGAAAAGCCCATGGTGGACTCGTGTAGCTTTTCTCTTTCCCAAAAACTGGATTAACTTGATCTTTTATCTCCCCTGAGGCACTCTGGCAGTTCTGTGGCACCACAGCCCTGGCGTTGTTCCATTTTGTGATGGTTTTGCTCCATTTTGTGATGGTTTTGCTCCATTCTGTGATGGTTTTGCTCCATTTTGTGATGGTTTTGCTCCATTTTGTGATGGTTTTGCTCCATTTTGTGATGGTTTTGCCTGCAGTGCAGCTTTCCCAGGGGGTGAGAATTGACAAGAATTACCTCAGCACAGGTTGGCAACTGCTTAGCTCAGGGATGCAGAGGTGGCACTGGCCATGCTTCAACATGGAATAAAGCACATGACATACTTGGATGACTGTAAAACCTCCAGGCCCCAAGCTGGCACTTTTCTGATGTCTTTATCTGGCTTTGAATAATTCATAAATATTCAGTGTCTGTGGATAGTCTTGGAGAACAAATATTGTCTTATTCACAGTTACCAAACCTAATGAATGCACCCCAAGCCGTAACTGTTTGCATATTGCAGCCTGGTTATTCCACTGAAAATTTTTTTTTCACATTTGCCTGGGTTGCTTGGTTGGTTGGTTTGGGGACTTTTTGTGGTCCCTGTGTGTGTTTCTGCGAGCAGCCTTCACATTTCAGTCCATGGATGAGTATCTCAAAAGTGCCCACAGCCTTAAGGAGATCAGACTCCTGCAGGTTTAGTGAGCAGCAGCTGAAAGAAGAGAGAGGCAGAGAAGAGAGAGCTGGTTTTCCCTGGAGGTGGCAGAAATCTGTGGTTTCCAGCAGAGGAGCTGCAGCCCTGCTCCCCTGCAGAAAGAGCTTGTGTGGGCTCGGGTTATTCCCAACATGAGCCGCCCCCTGAGTTCTTCTTGGTTTTGTTTTATGAATGAAGCAGAGGAATTTCTTTTCACTCTTCAGGGATTGTTTATTGTATCTTATCATAAGTTCTGAGCCGTGGATGGTGCAGGCTCTGCTCTCTCACAAACACGAGGCCATTCTGCCCTCAAGGAGGCAAAATGTGCCCTTAGATACAAACCAAACAATCCAATTATCTAACACTGTGTATTCTAAATGTGTATTGTTATTGCTGTGCTACCAATACTGGTTATCAATCCATTCACCAACGTGGCACTGCACAAACTCTGCCCAGTGAGATTGTGCTCTCAGCACTGCAGAAAATGGAGTGAGGGAAGAAGGGAAACTGAGGCAGCGCCCACAATCCTCCATCTTGAACCCTCACTCAGACCCATGGTATATAAAACCTAAAGAATTCATTTTCACTAAATAATAACTACCAACTGCACTGCTCTCTAATTCACACCGGGGTTGTTTCCAACCCCTCAGAAAGCTCTGGGAGCTTTCCCCATGGACAGAGGTTGAAAGGAGCTTTGCTGAGGGTCAGGAGAGCTCAGGACAGGCAGGGAAATATTCCCTCCATGCTGGGATCCCACAGTGTGGAGCCCACCAGAGAGGAAAGCCTGGCCCCAGTGTGCAGGGCAGCCTCTCCCTCAGCTCTGCTCCTGGGCTGCCATTCCATGGCCAGCAGGCAAAGCAGGCACTGATTTGCAAATTGTCAGAGCAACGTCTTTTGTTCTACAATAAATTAATTGTCTTTGAGTCTTCTACCATTGGCAGATGGATTTCTTTGTTTAAATGTAAATATGAAGATGCTGATTTATTTGGATTCCTGAACACTGATTGTATGATAATTGCATCTTCTTGTGAGTAATTGAATTATTTTCATATTATGTTAATCTCATTTCCCTTAAAGCCTGCCTGAAAATCAGACTGACTTATTTACATGTATAGGTGAATACTAATCCAGAAGGATCTATTTTTAGACTGCAAAAAACTGGTTTCAAAGTTGTCCTTTTATGATTGGTGGTGCTGGTGAAAGCACTGCAAACGCAGCTGCAGGAAGGAACGTTTTCCCAAAACAACAGCTCCTGCTGGTTATGCTGCTGTAATTCTATAGCGCTGATATTTTATAAATAAATAACTAAAAAAAACAGGAAAGGACTAAAAATGAGGATCAGGCTCACATTATCCTACATCTTGTGTAAAATATGTGCTTGAAGTTTCTGCTTATCTAAGAGGCTTTTTAATAATCAATAGCCTTTGCTGGTGCTATCAATTTGTTGCATCCAAGTTATGGAATATGTTGCAGGAATCCTCCATCAATTTCACAGGCAGAATCCTGTAATGGGAAAAAAAGGAAACACAATTCATGCTTGAAGCTGAAATTTGAAGTATTAGCTCAACTGAAGTCTTAACACTCTTAAAAATATCAGTAATTGTGTCATGATGATTGTGCAAATTGTATACAGTTAAAGTAAATGCACACAAATATTCCAGTACCTCCCACTCTGGGTCCTGAGGTCAGTATCTTCACTTGTGGCATGAGCTCAGGGCACAGAAAATCAGCAGAGTCCTGGGACCTTTGCTGGGGCACTCAGGGTATTGATACTTTCTTCTTTGCTATGGTCAATTCTGCCTCGGCTCATTTTCAATATATTTGTTAAAATGCTCTAGAACTTGTTAATTCTTCTTTGGTGTGGAATTCCACTTTACATCCAAAGTTTCATCCATGCTTTGGGTTACATGCATTGGCCTTTTGCTGATATCCTCTCTCCTACTCCTAAAACTGGCTACCAGGCTACTCGGGCAAAATTTAATCCAGAATTTAAAACTTCCACATGTTTTTTCGTTTTTCATCTGAGAGTTTTCAAACTCTTTTTGTATCAGTTATGCCAGATTGATAAGTTTATATCAATAAAATGAAAGACCTTTCTCCAGCTGGAATATCAGTAAAGATGAATTTGTTACATTGCTGAGCACCAGAAATGTTGATCACAATTGCTACTCCATGCTATTCTTCCTCAGAAATAAATTGGCTGAGAAGTGGAAATATGTTGATGATTAATGCTTATACTTGATCCTACTAAGTGAAATCCACAGCATTTAACATAATTTTGAGGTCAGAAGAAACCTATAGGAGTCTGGCTGGTGGGAAGTGTGTTCCAAGCTCAGTGTCTGGTAGCAGTGAAATATTTGAGAGGAGAAGGACGTGTGTTGGCATGGCAACACTGCTTAACTCATATTTGTCAAGGCCACTGTAATTACTTAGCTGAAGCCACGGGTCACAGGAAGAATGTTATCAGAACTAAAATTGTTCCATCTTGTCCCCAACTTCCAGGCCAGAGGTTTCTGGATAAATCACGAAGTGCAGTTTCACTGGAGGAACTCGCTCTCTCTTGCCTTGACCTCAGGAAAATCTCACATAAGTCCCCTTTTGATCTTGTGTGTTCTGGATGCAAATTGCAGATTGTTTTGGTGACAGCATCTTCTCCTGTTTACAGGATGCAATGTCGGGATATGAGAAGTGGATTGTTTACTTGCTGGAGGTGTCACTTTGGAATGTGTTTCAGAAATCACTGCTCAATATCTGAGCCCAAACCCGTATGTATTGGAATATAAATCAGTATATCAAACTCAGAAAGGGTTTTGGGAGGGGTCATTCAGTACAGAGCACTGTCCCTTCCTGCATTTACACAGAAAGGTGGAAGGACTCCTCTTCATTCGGGGGTTGAAAGGATTTGATGTGAACCTGGATCACTGCAAGGCTTCTGCTCTGTCGTGGTTCAACTCCAAACCAGAGCTGCAGTCTCCCCTCGTCCCTATTACGGCTAAAAATTGTCCTTGTCTGCACAGGGGTTTGATTTTTTTGGGTCAAAGTTGAAATTACCTGATACCATTAAAGACAGTTCATTGAAGATAAAGGTTGAGAATTTGCTCTTGCAGTTGTCATGTTTTCCAGCAGGAAAATTCAGGAGTTGTTAATATTTCTGCCTCTCCAAATCCATTTAGCTTTCTTATAAATATAAATATGGAGCAGCAAAGCTTCATAGATTAAACAGTGATAAAGAATTAAAATTCTAGTTAAAATAATTTGGATTCTGGTTGATGTTTAAATTTTTTTTTTTCTTTGCTTTCCTGAAGTTGTGGACACGGTGTTGTAAAATTTCTCTTGGAAAATTTCACATGTGGGTTATGACACCCGCAGCTGCTGATAAATGGCTTGTAAAAGAAAGGCATTATGGATTTTAATGGTATTTAAGCTTTATTTCTATTTTCTTCTTGGATTTATAATGTGCTTCTTCTATTGATCCATGCCATTAATGCTGGGCTATGCTACATTTCTTTTCTGAGATTGATCGAGCTGAGTGTGGTTTGTTGGCTTGAACTGGGATGGGCATAAGGAGAAGAATCTTTGAGCAGAAGGAACAGATCTTTTCAATGAAAAATTCCTAGGGAATGTTTCTCTTACAGTATAGATTTTAGATAACCAGTTTGAGTTACCAATAAAGACAGAGCCCAGAGGGAAAATTTTGCTTTGCTTCACACAAGCAGATTCTCAGTTGGTAGAAACAGGCTCAACTCCTTCCCTTTCAATGGACTTACACCACTTCACAGTGGCAATATGGGGGGAAAATATCACTTCCATCAGCCTTCCAGGTAAATAATCCAGTAATTTATCTGAGGAGCATTCTCGAAATAAATGCTCTTGTTGGAGCAGAAAAACAGAATAGCAAGGTTGTCTGAGCTCACACCTTGCTGAGGCTACTAATTGAAATTGAAAAATCAAAACAATTTACCAGAAAGCAAAAGCAATTAGGAAAAGAATATAACAGTGAAGTTTATCACTTGAAAATGATCTCACTTGTTTCTCAGAAATCTTTATGGATGAAATTTCCTTGGAGGTGTTTCTTGTGGAATTGACTCGTGGAGTTACCTGTTAGTGTTTGCTGGCAATATTTCATTTTGCTCAGTTTGCTTAATCGGAGGTGCCAGGGGTTCTGTCCCAGGGCTGGAGGATTTGATGTGCACCCTGGCCTGGGGACAGCTCCTCCAAAAGCCACTCCCTTTTCACTGCCAGCCCCTGGCCAGCTGCTGCCTGAGCTCTGCCCCAGCCTCCATCCCACTGCGCCCACATCAGAGCAGACCTTGAGTGCTCAATGACACAAATGGGGAGAAAGAAACACCCACTGCCTGTGTTTGAATAAATAAAATGTTATCTTCAAACCACCAGCTCATCACCCATCCTGTTCATTGTGCTGCTGTTGATTGCCTGGAGATTCTCAGTCAATTCCTGGAAAAATCTGGGCTTTTGGGCTTATTTGTTTTCTCTATTGCTCCTCAAATGTTTTGCTGCTTTCAGTATTTATGGCTTGATGTCTGTCTGGCTGTCGTCATTATCAAGACTTGTGGCTTATTGCTATTGATATAAAAATTTTATTTTCACGTTGGGATAATTTAAACTGGGAGAGGTTTGGGACCAGGGCTGAGTGAATGTTCCATTCTGAAAGACAGCAGTTATCCCATGAAAATGTGGGTGTCTCAGCACAGAGGGCCTAGCTGACCTTTGACTGCACTATTTCCATGGATTGTTTCCTGCTAGGAGTGCCTTTTAATGAAAGATCTAATCACTAATAGCTTACTGGAACTCTCCTGTTTTGCTCTTCTTCTTGAGGCTGAAAACCTTATTTCAGAAGTCCAAGGTGCCTGTAACTTTCATTTTACTGTATATTATTGAAAAAAAAAATTGCTCCTACTGTTAATGTGTAGCATTTAAAGTTTCATTGACTAAAGAGAACTACATTGACTCAAAGCAGCTGGAAATCCCTTCTTAGTTGTGATGCTGTCAATTAATAGCTAAGAATTAAATCCTCCTGACCCAAGGCTTCCACTGAGTTGTGCCCAGTTTGTAGCTGAGATTCCCAACAGAGGAGGATGAGAATACAGGGTTTAGACTGCACTTTGGGATTTCAAAGATCCAAAGAATTAAATCTATAGTTCATTGGGTACAGAGCTTAAATTCCCCTGCTGCTATTTGTCTTTTTTTTTTTTGGTCTGATGTATCTTCTATTTGCTTTGTGTCAGTGAGAGGGAGAGAGTGGCCTCTCCTGGGAGGTGGGATGTAAAGGTTTGGACCTTTTTCAGTAAGGCAGAGCTCAAAATGAGGCCTTTGAGTCTTTAAAAGTGTCTCTAACCCCCATAACTGCACTGTTTCCACCAGCATTTCCCTGGACCTGCCTCGCGTTTGCTCATTCTCCAAAGCTCCCTCTGTCTTTAAAGAGGCTTCTGAGCAGAACTGTGCATTTCTAACTCATGCCCAGGGGCAGGATTTGAGACTCCTCATCCCCTGGGGCTGATGCAGCTGTGGATCCAGGCAGTGCTGAGGGTTTTTAGTGCTGCTCCGAGGATGTTTGTGCCCTGTAAGGGCTGTGCACGTCCCAGCCCCTGCCCAGGACTCCAGTTTCCCTGCAGGGCACTGAAAGGTGGTGATGCAGCAGCGTGGGTGACTGCCGTGTTTGTGCCCTTTATTTGGCCTTCCTGTGCTTCCATTGGCAAAAAAGTTGGTATTTTCCAAGTTGGCATTAAATACCACAATGTGTTTGCCATTAGGATAATACTGCCACTACAAATTTATTATCTACATCCACATTGTGGTGAACTCAGCTGAACTTTCATTCACCATCCTGATCACGATCTTTTAAAAGAAACCACTTCAAGCTGGAACAGGTGCAAAGAACAGCTGCTAATATGCTCAGAAAATAATTAAGTATGCAATTTTTTACTATGAAATTTTCTTGTTCATGTCCAAGTTCCTTGCACATAGAGAAAAGCTTCACGTGTTTTAAACGTGTGTTTTCTTTCTGACATTTAGGTGATATTACTGTAACAGATTTGAAATTATTTTTCTCCTCTAAGGCCTTTTGGACCTGTACTTGCCTCACAGGAGCACTGGTGAGCACCAGAGCAGTGTGGGGTAGCTGTGATACCTCCTGCAACAGCTGCACTCCCACACAAGCCATTCTAGGGTGTGCAAAACTTATTCCCCACAGGACTTCATCTAAATCAATAGTGTAATCTGTTTTGTTTGAGAGACATAGGGCATAATCCTGGTTACGGTGCTGTGTGGGCAATTCATCCAGTGATTTAATAAATATCACACCAAATTCAATTTAATGCAAAGGTAGAATTCCAACTTGACATGGTTATTGAATATATACTGTATGTCAAGTGGAATGAGATTCTCCTGGCAAAGGAGAAGGTAGGAACCAGCTTTGTGGGCAGTGAGAATCTGGAGTTAGAATTTCAGTGAGAGATAAAAGCATTACTCAGCTCTTGACATGGCCTGTCCTTTGAAAGAATCTAGAAAACCTTTGGGTACATCTCTGTGGAGAAGCTAGAACAGGTTCAGTCAGTTCTTCTGGGGCAAGGTAAAAGAATTGCACTCAAGAAATCCCATAATTGTGCTGTGACTTACAGGGAAGCTGCCAAGTGCTTCTGTGCTCTCTGTTTCTGAGAGTGGGGGTTTGGAGTCATCATTACATTAATTCATACATATTCTAGACAATTATGGCATAGATAGGAGGCCAAGAAGAGATATTATCCCTGCTGCCCGATGAATGTGAGCCATGGAGTGATGGAGATCATGAATGCCCAAGTTGGGAATTTGTTCCCCCTGTGAGCTGTGGCTGAAGCTGAGGCAGATGCTGGGCAAGGAAAGCAAAACCCAAACCCTGTGCAGGACCCAAAGCATCTCAGGTGGTAGGTGAGAGTCTGCTGGCTCAGCTGGCCTTTGCAGGGGGAGATTTCTGCCTGTGGAATGACTGTGCCCTCACTGCAGGGCTTTCCCTGGCCTGGGAGGATTCTCCCTGCTGAAATCTCTGTTAACACCAGATTCCTGTGGGTAAATGCTCATTTCCATGTGTCTAACCACTAATGCAATTAATTACAGATATAACCATTATGCTGCTTCTTTGTGCTGTAAGGTTTAGTAGAGAATCGTGTGCTTTGTTTTTGTTTGTTTGATTTTCAAGAAACCTCACCAAGTGCATCTTAAAGCAAAACCACATTTTTCATCATGGTTAATCCACTATTTGCTCCCAGCTGCCACTAGCCAGAATTTGCCTTCTGTGCCTGATAGCAAGCAGAAAAGAAATGTCTACTCTGAGTCAGAATTAAGAGGAAACAATTTTGAAGAAATAAGTTTTGGCAGCAAATCTTCATGTCATGTTTTCCTGCTGAAGTCCTAATAAGAATCTTATTTTAGAGGCAAGCAAGTGGGACAGTGGCCTGGGCTGGCACAGTTGGCTCATCCAAAATGCCCGGAGGGAAAAATATCAGCTTTGGTGTCAATACTTCCTTGAAGAGCAGATGCATCTTGAGAATCTCTCTATTTAATTACATTAATTCCATCTGCCTCATGGTTTTATTTTAAAATCTGGTCTTTTTTACCTAAGTCGTTCTGAAGGCAACTCTTCCCAGGCTCACTGAATAATATATTATGGGTTTGGCTCTTACAGCTCCAACCTGAACTTGGGCAGCTCTTAAAGAAAATCAAATTTCTCCCCTTTTGTTGGGAAATCTCCTGGCCCTTTTCCTGCTCACCTGTCCATATTTCCTGCCCCTTAGTCTGTCATTATGATATAATTTGAATTTTCCTTAATTCATCCTCAAAATTAATTTATCCTTCTTAGTTTTGGTTTCTACCTCAAAAGCTCTTGTGTAAATTTCTTTTGCATAAATTTGTAAATTAACTTTTACCGACCAAAAAAAAAAAAAAAATTCCCCAGGGATGTTTTGTTTCCTTGAGCAGGATCAGATGGGACCAGGGAAGGGAGCAGTGAGGGTTCAGCTGAAGTGAC
This sequence comes from Anthoscopus minutus, assembly GCA_013399455.1. Taxonomy (NCBI): domain Eukaryota; kingdom Metazoa; phylum Chordata; class Aves; order Passeriformes; family Paridae; genus Anthoscopus; species Anthoscopus minutus. The sequence goes on along the minus strand of VWYI01012923.1, from coordinate 177,390 downwards.
AAATGCAAATCCTCCCATTACCTTGGATTAAAAAGGGCTCCCCTGAAGGGGAACTCGAGCAGTGGCTGCATTACAGTGTCAGGTGCAAAACCTTTAATGGAGAGAAATTGCCTCAACTGATCTATTTGTCAGTAGGGAGGGGAAGTAGAAAACTATATATAACTTTGAAGCTGAAAGGTTTTGCCCTTCTCCAAAAGAATAAAATAATATAGCACTGAATAATGGGTTTGATTCCAGTTTTAAATTAGAAATCCAATTTGTTCTTATGAGCTCCCTACTCTATTTCTTACTACTCTCTCAATTCTGCTGGGTGACATTGGGAGATAAAGCAGAATTTACAAGATTGGAATAGGAAAATTTTTCTTAAAGGTAGATTGAAACATGTCCAGAATGATGTATTATAAATTGTATTGCATTTATTAATAAATGCCAACTATCTGAGATAAGATAATTAAGTTTTATGCTTAGAGATGTGTTAAATGTAGATGCCAAATCAATTCTTTTCATAATTAGTGCTACCTGTTGTAGGAGCTGAAAAATGGGATTTTTTTAACCCATCTGAATACAATGCTGTGTTAGGAGCATATGAAGAGAGCAAAGAGAACTGGCAGGAGGAAGTGCTGCTGAAAGCAGTGATTTATATCCTTTGGAAGCACTTTTGGGAAGTGCTCTCCTACAGGAGTGCCATTGAATAATTGATCTCTGTTGAAATTGGGATTTGTCTGCTGTGTTGTGTGCTCGTCACGCCCCAGAGTGGGAGGGATGAAATGAGCCAGGGCACAGTTCAGGTTATAAAAACTGCCAAATGGCACTTCCACAGCTTTGTGAAGCAGAGATCTCACCAGTGGGATAAGTAAAATTTATTACCTTCTTCTGGCGTTATTTTTGAAAGGGAAACAGTAGAGAAAGGGTCCATGTTTCCATCTTTCTATTCTGAGGATCCCATTTGCATTTAGAGAACTGAAACTTGGATGGTGGCTGGAAAGTCGAGTGCAAACATTAGACACTGGCATCAAAGCACATTTGGTACAGGAACGTTTATTGCTTCTATGAAAAAGGAAGAATTTATAGGGAATATTCCAGGGGAATTGCATTTTTTGTGTTGTGAGTTATCAGTTCCCTCTTGCTCATGGGACTTCAGAGTCCTTCACTACCTGCTACCCATAAATCCCTTTCTTGCATTTGGGAACACAAATTGAATTGATTCCTTTCTCTCCTCTGCCTCATACAACCTTCACCCGCTTCTCATTGGCCAAAATTTCCTCTTTGAGAAAACTCCATTTCAAACTATGAATCCTATGGAGCTGCAATTGAATCTGAACTATTTCCTATCAAAGACTTCACCATTCATTGTGGCTTTAGTGCTTGATATCATTGTGCAGGGTACACTGCTACAGGGACAGCAGCAACAGCGTGGGGACAGTGCAGGACCACGGCCAGTGGGGCCCTGAGAGCATTCTCCAAACCTCCAGCCATCAGCTCTTGAGGCATTTCCTGAGCCAGAGCTGAGTTTTTGTAAATTCCTGAGTGAAAAAACAACATGTTTAAATAGAAATATTTACTTCCCTGCACGCTTTTGATATTAATGCACAGGAATGGTCGCTGAAGGATATTCCAGATGCTGCAGCCCAGCAGTCAATGACAGAACACACATTTCATCTTCCAGAGGACACAGTCTGTACATGAAATTGCAGAATGTTACAGTTCAACAGGATACTAGTTTAAGAACAGAGGTGAATGCAGGGGGTGTGATGAGAACCTCTCCCTGTTTTTATTGAAACATGTTTTGTCTAATGGCACAGTCTGCACTCCAGAGCCTGGCAAGGGAGGGATGTCATTCCCAGGGTAAAGAGTGACAGTGTTCTTGAGCAGTGAATGGAAAACAGGAGGGAGTTCCTGCTTGATCCAGGACACGTCTGCAGGCCAGGGACAGACAAGTGCAGATGTGTCTGAAAAGAAATAACTCGGGCCCTTAGCAAAAAGCTATTGATTTTCACTCTCTTGAGTGAGAGAATCCCCACACTGAACTTTTTCTCATCTCCTCAAAACTGGTAAGCAGCAAAGCGCTGCAGCACGAGCTGTGAGATTCAGGAGCCCCACATGGGTGCTGTATTCACCCTTCAGCAGCGTGGGGACATGAACCTGAGCTCTTTTCTCCAGGGAAAGGCTGAAATCTGCAGGGAGCAGCCAGAAACCCCTGATTTCCCTGGGCACTGAGCCAGGCTGAACATCACTCCGCTCCAGGGGGGCTCAGCAGCCCCTGCAGCATCCCCAGTGCCTGTGCAGAGCTTGGCTGTGCGCTGGGCTCAGCCGAGGAGCGCTGAGGAGTCTCCTCCTCCTCCTGGATGGAATCTCCTCCTGCATGGAATCTCCTCCTGGATGGAATCTCCTCCTGGATGGAATTATCCCTCTCTCAAGACAACTGCAGGAAGTCCAGCATGTTAAAGTGCTGTGCCACCTTCTCCAGGAACACTGGGCACTCTCCAGGAGGATTTGCATTCATGGAATCCCAGAATCCCAGGACGGTTTGGGCTGGAAGGGACCTTAAAGCCCCTGCAGTTCCTGCCCTGGGCACTGCATGCCAGTGTCTGTCACTGTGTGGAGAATTCCCCTTTGCTGCTGCAGATGAATTGTCCTCTTTGCCTCCCTTCCACCACCTGTGGGTAAATTCTCCTCCTAACATCCCCAGAATGGCATCCTTGCTAATATCTGCTGTGCTTAGACATGTCCCTAATGTAAATTATTAGCCTTTAAGTGCTGGCAACGTTAGCATATTGTTGCTGTAGGCTAAGTGTAATTCTTTTAATCTTGATGGTAATTTCCTGGTTAAATATTTTAAATAAATACATTTAAATAAATAACTCTGTACAAGGAATATTAATCACATGGCTTTAGCAGTATATTTGGATATTTGGTTATTTCTGACTCTAGTTTTTAGCTTTTATATTTGGAGCCTAATTTGGCAAAGGAGATTGTGCCCTGTTAGCAATCACGTCTGTTGATCAGCAAGTTTGGTTTCTGTTGGTGTCAGTGTACAGAGTGAAAAATAAGGCAGAGTTTGGAATTCTGCTCTTCTCAGTGATAATCTATAGCATTGGGGAACAACAGGGGCCTTCCTGCTGTGCTTTCTGGCTTCAGGGTGTTTTAAACCACAAAACTGGGGCAGAAATGCAGGTTTTATGCAATGCCTTTCACCTGTTGAAAAGGAAGGTGAATAGTTAGAAGTGGCTGAGTTATTATTTACATCCCTGTGAACTGCAATCATAGCACAAAGGGATTTCATCTCCACTTCTGCCAGTGTTCACAGAAACTGGTTTTGATGATTCTTGGCACAGTCTCATTGATTTCAGTGCAGGTCAAAGGAAACCAAACAGCAAAGAGCCAGCTAGAGTGGAGGATTGTCTTCTCACAAACACCACTAATCAGCTTTTAAATAGTCAGGAGACAATCAAGGGCTGGAATCTGAGTTTAATTGTATTTTTGGCCTTGGCATGGAGGATTTCAGAGAGGGTGGAGTTGTGTGAGGGGATTTTCATTTCACCTTGGGTTTTTGACGTTTGCAGATCTGCTGAGATTGCTTCTCCTGTCCCCTTCATGAACTCCTCATGGTTCTCAGGTGTATGTGCAAAATGTGAAGTCTTTCCTGCTTGGAGAGGTTTCCTGTGCAGAAATGGTTTCTTTATACTCATTTTAGACTTCTAAGGGAAAAAAAAGAGAATATTAGAAACCCTAGAATCCCCATGGAAAATTCCTGGCTATTTCCTCCTTTGTGCCCCACCTTTGGGTGCCTCTCTGAGGGCGGCTCTGCTTGAGTCTCACCCCAGCCCCAGGGTCCCGTGGGGGAGGTAAAATCTGGGTTTGCAGAGTCATTTGTGCTGGTTTTCCTCATTTTCGTGCTCTCCTCATGGAACCTGGTGCAGCTCAGGTTGCTACAAATGAGTTAAACTGGGACACCATGGAGATAATTTCTTTTTATGGTACCGGTGCCCAGATATGGAACGAATCAATAGTATAAGCTTTATTTTTTTTTCACATAACAAGATGCTAAATTTCCCTGAATGTCACCAGAAAAAAAAAAAATTCCTCCTACTGGAGGAATTAAACACATACATGGCATATTTTTATAGATTCCATAGCATTTTGCTGTTTCCTCTGGTTTAATTTTATGTCTTTTTCATCTTTCTGTCCTATTTTTCTGGCTTCCCTTTTTGCCTTGTGTCTTTGTAATAATTTGAATTATTTTTGAATTTGAAATTGTCTTTGCAATTTGAATGTCTAGTATCCTTCCAACGAATGTTTCAGAAACACCCTACACTTTGTAAGGTCAGAAAGGAAGTTCTTTAAAAGTTAATTTTAGAAAAGCAATTTGTTTCAATCAGTTCTGTATAGATGACAATTTCCTTGGCTCCATATCTGTTTTACAAATATTCACATACAATTATCAGCACTTACAGCTTTCAAATAATATTTGTTCTCTTTACCCCTGTCCCTACTACGTGGAAATTCTGAACCTTCCTGTTTGGGAAAGTTTTTATTCGTGACTAATTCCACAGCCCAGCTGAAAGCTCCCACCTTGCCAGAGCAGCAGCCTAAAATACTTGGAGTGAGAAGCGGAGCAGGGAACCTTTCAGGAGCTGTGAAGAACAACTGGAGAAGCTTTGCACAGCTTTTCATTCTGAGCAGTGGATGCCTTCCAGCAGCAAAACGCTGGCTCCAAGCTCTGTTTTGCAGTTTTCAGTTCAATCAAGGGAAGCAAGCCAATAATTCTGCTTTTTATAAAACTTTCAGAGTGTTGAGCAGCGCAGAGAAATGAATTGGAAGAAACATCTTCTCACTTAGGATAAAAACAGAGAGGGAGAACTTAAAAACAGTGGGGAACTTAAATCTGTTGAGCCTGAGCCTGGGACAGCTCCAGGGGAGAGGAATAATGAGGGGCCAAGGGAATTCTGTGGCGTTTCTGGCGCACTGGGACCGGCTCCTGAGAAGAAGCCAGGAGAAATCCTGGAGCTGACAGAATTTTTCAGGCAGAATCTGTGCAGAGTGCAGCCAGGGTGGGTGCAGCAACCCCAACAACTCCACCTGCAGAAGGGTGCAGCTGCTGGCATCCCACAGCAGCACCAGGCTCACATTTATCCCAGTTTTGGATGCTTTTTTGGCATTTCCAGGGCTCTGTGCTCTCAGCACTCCCGTCCTGGCTGGCAGCTGCTCTGCCACACCAGACCTCAGAGAGAGAAGCTGCTGCTGGATATGAAATATGTAATTGTCATCAAACAGATAATTGTTATTAAATAGGTCTTTGCTGCGAAACAGATAATTGTTATAAAATAGCTAATCCCAGAAATGCAGGCTTGCACTGGTGTTTAGCAGGATTCTGGGCACAATTAATGAATTAGCATTAATTAGCTGCTGACACAGCCTGGCAGCAGAGATGGAGCAGTTCAGAATGTGGGGACATCAAAACAGCATTTGGGTGCAGCAGTATTTAGTTTAAAAAATGAGTTTTGGTAAGGCACATTTAAACCCACCCAAACCATATCTGCAGAAGTCATTTAAAGCCTGCATGAGTCTTTTCCATTAATTTTTCATGAGACAGGCAAAGTGGATAAATTATCTTCAAATTGGGATTTAGTTGTCTAAGTAACTTGTTACTTACTCAAACTTTTAATTAACTAAACTGTTCTCTTTATAATTCATATTGAGCAATTTCCTGCAGCAGTATTTTACAGGTGAAAATCCATGGATTGCTGATTTACTGAATGAGAAATAAAATATGAAGAGAATGACTTGTAAAAAGATTTTGATTTATTGTTCTTCCATTTGACTTCAGGATGCCCTTATTTTTGTCTGTGCAATTCCAGTTCTTCCTGAAAGCATTATTTTACCAAAAAAATGACATCTACACCATCACCTTTCTTAAGCTGTAAAGTTTTTTAAAGGAATTTCAGGATATTCTACATGGAACAAAAAACTACTCAAGCATCAGTTTTAGGGATTTTATTAAGATGCCAAAAAGAAATATTTTAGTAAAAATAACACTAATATTAAAAAAAAAAATAGAGAAGAAAATTCTTGAAAGAGCAAAAGCTTGAAGAAATCTTGTAATGCCCCCAAAAGAAATGCTGGTTCTTTGAAGGGGAGTATCAAATTATCTCTTCTTGTGATAACCTGTATTTTCCTCTTATCAGTTTTGTCATTAGAGATGCATTTCTACTGCATTACTTCCCATTCTGAACGTGATTTATATTTCCAGAAGAGCCTGAACATTTCCTCTGAAATGGCTTTTGAGTTCCACCTGAATTTCTCTTGTTCTTGTGACAACCTCCAGAGAAATGAAGACAATTGCCACGAACGAGGAAATTTCCATCATACTTCTATAAATTTTATATCCATTTTGTTTCACAGAGTGTTATTAAAAATGGTCAGCATTATATCATTCCAGGAAGAGAAAAATGATTCATTTTTGCCACCTAATCCTGCACTGCCAATTGAATCCTTCCTCAGCTCCTTGACAAACACACACTTAAGGCAGATGTAGCTGGATTCTTTGGGGGTTTCCTTGTTGAAGATCTGACATTTCTCTCTGTAATTCAGTTCCCACTGCCTCCAGTTCCTTATCACTCTGTAAATGTCAGATTTGCAAAATGTAGCCAGAGCTTTATAGGAATGTGACCACTTTAAGTTTGTGGCATCTAATAATTCTGTCATTCCTGCAGATTCAGCCTCGGGGATTTCCTGCAGGAAAACCTTGCAGGGTTTCCCATTTCTGCCGGCACCCTGCTGCCTGCTGAATTCCAGACACGTGGCACTCTCCAGGCACCTCTTCTGCCACACCAAGCAGGGGAGGATTTGGGTGAGGAGGAATCTCCAGAGGTCTCCAGGCACAGCCTAAGCCTGCACTGAAGAGTCCCCAAGGAGGAACACAAAATCTTTGTTTCTTGGGGAAATGATGATTATTGACAACAAGGAAATTTCAATTAATCAGATTAATCTCGTGATAATGCTACCTGGAGGCTTCAGATTAGGCACTTACTGAAATAATTTTTGATATATTACTTCATTTAGAGTAGGACAATCAGGAAAATAGGACATGATTATGATAAAGAAATAGTAAATAAAACATTGTTCTGTGTCAATTAAGACTATGTAACATTTTTAGCTGCTAATATTGAACCATAAAGCAAATGGAATTGATTTTTAAAAAATTGTTCTCCGAATTCTCTCTGTACCAAGTGAAGAACAAATAATGGCAACATCAAATATATTTTCCTTATTTTTTTCCTAATGCACTTACGACTGCAATGCCTGAACATTTCCACATTTAGAGGTAATAAATAACTTTAATTTCATAGAAAGACAGAGCTTCACTTCAAGGTGGCATTCTTTAAGCAAATAAATAGAATAGATTTTTGTATTTCCTTTATTATCTAAGTGCCTCTTTATCTATTATACACTTGATGTGCCATTTGCTGCTAAGTTATTGATAATTATATAGACATTTTTATAATGACACAGAACAATGCACGATTGTGCCGAGTTTGCAAGGGGCTGCTGCAACATAAAACATATAATGAGCTAATGGATTTGAATTAATCACTGAATTAGTGGGGAAAAAATGGAGAGACTGGGAAGAAGATGCCATAAAGCTTTGTTGCCTTTGGTGCTGAAAAGGCTGAAATATAAACTGTATTTTCATTGTGTCTAAGGCTAAGTTAAATCTGTGAAGAATATCACTGAACTTTCAGTAATAAAGCTTTCCACTAGCTAACACAGACTCTTAGAACACTTAAACTATATTAAAACTTACTTAAAACTAAAACCTACACTCTTATTCATGTCTATGTGGTTTAATATATTTTAATTCTTTTCTCTCTCAGAGAGACTCAGAGACTTTTATTTTGGATTCCAACAGAGGAAGGAGCAGCAATTTTCAGATGTTCATATCCTTTGTGTTTGTTCTTTTTCAGGACTTCTTTATCTCTGCAGAAGTTTTTCTCTGGCCCCACTCTCTGCTCAGGGAGAACATATCCCAGAGAGCACAGATTTGGAACAACAAAGTCAGTCCTACTTCCAAAAGGGAAGAGATGTCGAGATGGAAAGAGGTGTAAGGATGGAAAGAGGTGTAAGGATGGAAAGAGGTGTAAGGATGGAAAGAGGTGTAAGGATGGAAAGAGGTGTAAGGATGGAAAGAGGTGTAAGGATGGAAAGAGGTGTAAGGATGGAAAGAGGTGTAAGGATGGAAAGAGGTGTAAGGATGGAAAGAGGTGTAAGGATGGAAAGAGGTGTAAAGGTGTTAAAGGTGTAAGGATGTGAATGGAACGGATGTAAAGGGAATAGATGGGGGCTGTGCCATTTTTCTTTCACAATTAACTGAATATAACCACTCCAAGAGCCAGGTATTTATTTAGCTTTAGAATTAAAAGTATGATGGTTTTTGTTTCTTCGGAAATGCCAGTGGATGGAGAATGACTTTTGATGTGTCAGGAGAGTGGCTTGGATGAAAAATTGAGTAAAAGCTGCTGCTGTCTATGGCACGTAGGAAGGAGGATGGACTGGGATGCTGTGCCCCACCACCAGACACATTTTCTTCCACTCATTACCCACCTCTGTCTTTTAATAATTATGACTAGGGAGGCAGAAGAAATTAGGCTTTCCTTTTGCTTTCTGAGCTTTCAAATTCTTTCTGCCCCAGCCCAAAATTTCTTTTCCTTAGTTTCTGGTTAACACACTGTGCTATCAAGACTCCAAAGAATGAAGTGAAGTTGGGGCGGGTCAAGGAATTAAAGCACCCCGACCTGTTTGTGGGTTTTCCCAGTGACTCCTGATGTCCTGATTTCCCTGTCTGCACACCCAGAGCAGCTGGAAAGAGGCACTGAAATCCTGAAATCCTGAAATCCTTCCCATATCCAAACTCCAGCACCTTTCACTGGAGCTGCCAGGAAAGAGCTATAGCTTGATTAAACCTCTTTAGGATTCTATTTCAAGTCTACAGCTCTGCAAGTTGAGGAATAATATAATGAGTAATTAAACATGTGAATTAAAAGGTGAAGCCTGCACTGTGGGCTGAATCTGTTCAGGTTTTGCAGATCATTTGAGAGGGAAAGGTCATTTATTAGCAAGCTCTTTTTTTTCTCTGTTGGGTTTCAAAAATCAAATACCAACCTAAGAAAGGGATAATTTTATATCTCACTTCTGGAATGAAAACCACCATTTCCAATTGTAACTGAAATTATTTCAGTAGTGAGTATAATCACACTTTGTCATCTCCACAGGCATTTTGTACAGGTTGGAGTGTCTAGAAAAGTGCTTAGGTTGATAAAGGAAAATAAATGCCATGTCCTACAATTGTAATATTTTATCCAGATAAAATATAATAATGGGAACAGTATGGGATGAAAAATATGAAAAAAACGCATCTTCATTATGACAATCTTGAGGTTACCAAAGAGAAAAGCAGCCTTTTAAAAATGCTATATCCTCTGGATTGCTGCAGTGTGTTTGACTCTACATTGGCACAGTTTAAGGGTTTAAAAACTTGATGTGATTCCTTAAAACTGAATGTTTTGGGGCATTTTTCCCTCTTCCCTCCCCTCGAATAATTGTATGGGAATTTTTTGCAGGAAAGAGAACAGCTGGGAGGAGACACCCACAGCAGTTTTAGCAGCTCCTGGGCTGCCCTGAGCTGCACCCTGTGTTTTTGTAAGGGCATCCCAGAAAATCCCCACGTGTGGGTGGTGCTAACCTTGGCCATCCTTCCTCAGGGGTGAATTCCTTCGGTGGCACACGGGAGAGCTGTGGGTGTAAATCCTGGGAATACCGATGGAGTGGTGGAATCTCTCCTCTGCCAACAGAAAGTCTGTCAAAAGTCTCCTTGTGACAATTCCTTTCTGTTTGATAGAATATTTTCCATCATAGTATATTTTCTATCACAGAATCATACCACAGAATATTTTCTATCATGAAATGATAGCATTTAACTGATAAGTGAGATCTCTATTACCCTGAAATTCTCTCCTCATATTCTCATTCCTGCTTATTACAGATACCAGAGGGACACAAGGCATAAGAGGCTCTCATTTTCACCTCGGTATTTATGTGAGTGGAGGATACTTTTTAATGCCAAATTTTGCTGAGAACAAATCCAGCAACAAGGGCTTGCTGTGTCTGACAAGAATTCCTGTAGCTTGGAAGTGCTCAGTCTGTTACAAAAGAAATAAAGTTCCATATGAGTAAGTCCCAAATTTAGGAAGTGTTGTGACAGCTGAAGTCCAAGTGAATGTGAAGAGTTTTTATTTTGCTTTAATTGTTGTTGTGGTTCAACCCCATCTTGTAGGATCATTCCTGTAAATTTGGGAAGCTTTGCTTTGCCTATCAGCAGCTCTGTGCGTGGTGATTGCACTGTGTGATCCAATTACTCATATTCACTGAGTAATCCAGGTAAATCATTATATTCTCTGCTGAAATTGTAGCTTAGAATTAAGTTAACAACCCTTTATTCCGAGCTGCCTCTGCCAAATGCACAAAGTCAGTTTGGCACTGAAGACAGCAAACATTATGACTGGGTGTCATGGAGATTTGGCTCCAGCACAGAGAGGTTCCTGCAGCTCAGCTCCACTCTCAGGCCAGGAGCTGCAGCTGAAGAATGGAAAACCTGGTCCCTGTGGGCTGAGGAGCTGCAATTCCCCTCTCAGCCCTCTGATGCCCAAGCCACGAGGATCCAGCCTTCAATCAGTTTATCAAATAGGAATTAAATTAATCTTTAATAAGTTCTCAGGGTGGTGATGACTCACAGCATCTGGCAGTTAATTGGATCTATGACTTCTGTGTTTTTTAAAATAACTTTTAATGTGATTTCTCGTTCAACATCTGGATTTGGAGTGCAATATCAGCTGGATCTCATTCATAAAGCATCCATGATGGATATCAGTGAGCATAGGAAATTAAAACTCTGACAATTTCTTTTATGTTGATTTAGGCCTCCACTTTTGATTGATGGGATGGTTTGTATTTTAATAATTTTAGGTTAGCATCAGATTTCTACTGATCAAATACTTCTGAAAATGAAGGGTAGAGTGGTGTGTGATATTCTTGGAAAACTTAATTCTCAAGCTTTGCTTTTTCATACAATCTCTTCTAATTCAAGATTACCATACCTCAACAGAAGAATTAGGAGAGTTTTACTCTCTGCAGGCTTTTCTCTACTATTTTGCAATAAATTTACTTATTTAAAAATTAATTTTCTAAATTTAATCAGTAAGGTAAATAAAGTAATATTTTAGAAATTGTGATAATAATGATAAGTAAAAATTCATCCTTTTATCCTCATCACAATCTAGTGATGCCTTCCTACACTAATTCTCTCACGTGTATTAGTACTTGTATGGTGGTTAGTGAATAAATTATAATTCCTGTGATCTCATATCAGCCTTACAAAAATACAGCTCCTTTTCTCTTTGGCCCTTCCTGGCCCCTCGTGCAGATCAGGTTCAGTTTTCACAGGCACAGTTGTGCAAAGGGAAAAGCCTTCTCCAGTCTAGAGAATGCTTGGATAGGAGCACTGTTAGAAACAAAATCAATTTACCAAATGGCCCAGCTGTTCACTGGATGTTAATAATGATCCTTTTGATTCGGGTGCTGTTTGGTATTTATAGCTAATTAACTCCCTTCCACGCCACCCAGCAATCTGCCTTTAGAGAACAGAGAAAACTGATACAGATTGAATTAGAAGCTGTTAAATACACAGAAAAAAGTCAGCTAATTTACTGTAGAACAGTTATTAGCAAAGCACTGAGAGATATTTTCAGGCGTTTTTTTCTCCTGTTACTGCATCTTTATTTTTTTAAAATTTTATCTAAAGTGCCAAGTATAAAAACTTTCACAAGTTACAGAAACTCCCAAAATATCATTTGCTTATTATTAACTTGGAAGAAATGGAGTATTTTCCAGATGAGATTAAGAAACTCTTTCCCCTATTAATGCTGAAATGTTATGTACAGGTAATATTTTGTAGCACATGCATTAAAAATTTCAGCTGAAGGAAATCCTTTGCTGTTTTTCCTCTTCCATTCCTTAGAAGAGAGGAGTTTTTGTTTCAGAAAAGGCAAATTCTGGCATTGTCACTGAAATGCAGTAAAATGAAATAGGAAATAGCCTAAGTAGTAAATAGCCTTCCACTGGAGATGGAAAGAACTTAGAAATGATTTGCTGAATGTTTGTCCACAGAGCACAGGCCCCAGTTGAATTCCATGGTAATATTCTGTATATGCCTTCCCTCCACAGGCTTTAGGTTATTCAATTTTGGAATATCAGTTACTACTTATTTCGGAGGACAGTACCAAATAAAGGAAATCAACAGAACTTTTAAGGTTTACTAACAGGAAAAAAACCCAGATAATTTGGATGCTTGAGAAGTTCTTAAATAAAACACTTATTTTTTCACTCTTCCTTCCAGTAAACATCTTGGACCAAAATTAATTATGTCAGTTTGACATATATTTGACATATATATGCTTCCATAAATTGAAATTTGGTGGGGACCAACATAAAACTTTTCTTTGGTGTGGTGATGTTGGACTGACAGATTTTCTGCTTTTTTCAGTCCTTAGTTCTCCCTCGCTGTACGCCCTTAGCAGAGGCACTTCAGGGTAAATGTTCCACAAAGCTTATCCAGGCCTGTGAAACGATGTCCTACACTTTTCCCATTTGATAAAACTGCTCACGTAAGTATTTTGGAAGCTCCTTGTTTGAAAGCATTTGTTAATCCTGAGAGGAGCCTTTCCTCCGCTGCCAGAGCGCGGACGTGGGGCCGGGAGGGCTCGGTGCTGCTGTGGTTTGTCAGCCAGGAGCTGCTCTCCCAAACCCTCCCTGTGGGACATCGCTGCTGGGCTGCTGTCCTGGGCACACCAGCCCCAGAGCAAACCAAAGCACCCGAGAGGAATCTGCTGCTGGGACATTCCTGCTCCTGGCTGGGCCCTGGGAATGTCCTGGTGGGAATGTCCTGGTGGGAATGGCCTGTTGGGAATGTCCTGGTGGGAATGTCCTTATGGAATTGTCCTTATGGGAATGTCCTTATGGGAATGTCCTGCTGGGAATGTCCTGTTGGGAATGGCCTGCTGGGAATGTCCTGCTGGGAATGTCCTGCTGGGAATGTCCTGTTGGGAATGTCCTGTTGGGAATGTCCTGATAGGAATGTCCTTATGGAAATGTCCTTATGGGAATGTCCTTATGGGAATGTCCTGCTGGGAATGTCCTGATGGGAATGTCCTGTTGGGAATGTCCTGATGGGAATGTCCTGTTGGGAATGTCCTGGTAGGAATGTCCTGCTGGGAATGTTCTGATGGGAATGTCCTGCTGGGAATGTTCTGATGGGAATGTCCTGATGGGAATGTCCTGTTGGGAATGTCCTGCTGACTGGGGGAATGTCCTGTTGGTCTGGGAGGGATCTGCCTGACAGGGCTGGGCCCTGGTGCCTGATTTTGGCTGTTCTGCCTTTGAGTAGAGTGGGCAAGTGTGTCTCTTGTATTCAGGAAAAATTAATTTTCATAGAATCCTGGAGTGGGTTGGGTTGGGAGGGACCTTAAAACTCATCCTAATCCCAGCCCTGCCATGGCAGGGGCACCTCCCACTGGTGCAGGCTGCTCCAACCCCAATGTCCAACCTGACCTTGGACACTTCCAGGGATCCAGGAACAGCTACAGCTGCTCTGGGAGAATTCCCACCTTTTTGTCCTGCCCTCACCTGCTGGTGGTGAGACAGCACCAGCAAGGAAAAGGGTCCTTGTCATGGCCAGAATGCACCAAAAGGCTTCTAACCCAAGCACAGCCCTTCTAGCTCTGCTCCCAGCAAGGAAATATTCAAATGCTATTCCAGGATTCACATGGCAGGTTGTTTGTTTGTGGATTGTTTAATTCTCACTGACTTTAAGATAATGTTTCTGTCTCCGAAGTTTAATAGCACAAGTGGGTGTTAATTCTGATAGAGTTCCAGAGCAATAAAATGCTGCTAGAATTGCACTAAATAGCAGAGTGCTGTAAATTTTAGTCATGCAGTGCTAGTATGAAACAGAATGAGCAGCCAGGCTGCAGATGAGAGACTGAAACCACTTTGAACACATCTCAATTGGCAATCATTAAAGAGACATTTCTACTGATTTTGCATCTGGTATTCAGACAGAATTCCTAGCTCTGAAAATGTGGAAAATGAGTGGCTTTTATAAGGTAGATAATCTATTGGATTTGATTGAAGTTTCAGCTGAAAACTCCTATCAAGAATATAAGCATGAAGAAAAATGGATTATCTCTATAATTCTCTCTGAAAACACAACTCAGTGTGAATTTGTAAACATTGAACTACCTAGAAGTCAATGACAAATGTTCTGCAGGTTTCAAATCCCTCATTACTTTCATTTCAGGGCTGATATTTTATTTTATTGGGCTTCAAGAGAGTTTCTACTCTCTGACCAAAGTATCAACCCAGGGAGCCACTGAAAATGTCACCCTGACTTAGAGAATGGCACATTTTGCTTAGAAATGTACCTTTCAGCAAGCACTTGAGTCCTACTTGTGCGAGTCAAGTGAGTATCGCAGCGGAAGGGAATGAAGGTTAAATTCAAATGCTTGTCTGCAAGAAGCCTTGAGATGGAGGCAGGAGGGGGAGCTTGCTTTCCATGGAGTGATTTGGAAGTGTGGAGAATCGTGAAAAGAAAATGAATCCAGGAAAACAAATACCAAGAAGTGCTTTTCTTCTCATTCTCTTTCAGTATGTGCCCGAGTGGGTTTATGTTACTTGTGACTCAATCACCAGAGGTGTGCTGTCTGAAAAAGAAGCAGATTTTCTGCATTTTATAGATTTTACATCTTTATATCAATACATTTTTATCTATATATTATATAATACAGTATTAGAAAACAGTATACATATTATATTATATATAAACATATATTTTATACATATAAAATATATATTATATAATGTATAAACAGATATTTGACCTTCCTGATTGCTATTATTTGTTCCTCATCCCTTTTAAGCCAGGAATTTTGATGTCTGTTGGCCAGTTTCAGATTGACAAGAGATGGGTCTGGGCTCCTGGGGAGCTCTGAGTGCCCGGCTCAGCCCCGAGCTGGCTCCAGGGCTGGTTGTGCTCCTGGCCATGCCTCTCCTGTGCTGTTACTGGACACCAAACAGCAGAGTGGATTCACATCACAGCAGGGAGGTTTGATCCCAGTGAGGCAGGAAAAGCCTTTATTTGGGGTTTGTAACCCTTTTTATCAGGTGTTCCCATACAGGTCACCATGCCTGGCCAAAGGAACCTCTCTGGTGCCGCTGGTGGGACAAGAGCAAAACCCATCCAGAACAGCTGTGGGACATTGTTTGGAGAGCCAAAACCTATTTACAAAAACACTGCTTGAAAGAGAAGTTCCCAAAAGCCTTTCCCTTGGGAACAGCTCAGCCCCTGCCAGGCTGGGAGCTCTCTCAGGCTCAGGAAATCATGGCCCTGCTCCTGCACTGTGAGCAGCTGAGCCTGCCAGGCTGCAGAGGAACCACAGCAGGCTGGGAACAAACACTTTGTACACCTGGAATGGGAGTTCAGGAAAAAGGAGAGAGGATGAGGCAGCTGGAGATGGAGGAATTATAAAGAGATGGGTTGTAGATGTGAGGGAGCAGAATAAATCAGGAGTGATGCATGGCAAGCTGTTGTGATTTCTGCTCCTCACAGGATTAATTGCTCCTCTTTGCTCTTTGCTTTGCTGCTCTTCAGAAGGAAGAAAGAATCACTACATTTCAACTCAGCTAGGAGACAAAAAAGAATTCTTAAGCAGCTCATTCACTGTATTTAATAAATCTCCAAATAGTATTTATTAGAGATGGTTTGTTGTCCTGCTTTCTTATATAAATTTGTAAAAAAAAAAACCCAAATCAAGTGTCTTAAAATTGCTGCTTCCAAAGCAGTTCAGAGGCACCCCATCTTCTGGGGGAGATGTTTAGAGTGCAGATTGCTCACATGTGCTGTGTGAGCCCTTTCTTTGTGAATTCCTTGGGCTGATGCAGAAATATCAAAACAGATTAAGAAGACATGCCAAGGTTTTTCCTTCCAGACTCTGTGACCCTTGTTTGGTAGGAAGTTCTGTGCAGGTTTTAAGATATGTCTGTGCATTTCAGCATATCCATATTTTTAAGGCTTTGCATCAGATGGAAGAAAAGCAGGCAGTGACAAGATTTGCTGGGTGTAGAGTGTATATAATCTGACATTTTCAGGACACGGATTTTAACTAATTTACACCATCAAGCCTTAAATTCGTGACAGCAAACCATCTTCAAATTTTATATAGGAACGTCTTCATTTTGCAGATCTCAGATCCATCAGTTTGGTTCTGCAGAACTTAATCTTCTTTTCCATTTCCACATTATGACTGAGGATCACTTCTGTACTTGCTGCTGGCTCCACCTTTACTCTTTCTCATGTCCAGGAGCTCCCCTGGGCCTCTCAAGGCTCCTCCCTTTCACAAATTATCCACGGATGGATTAAACTGGCTTTTGGTCAACAGCAGATTAGTTGGTATAAGAATTCCTGTGGATAAGAATTTGCACATATCTCAATCCATACATTTCAAATACCAAAAAACCAGCAAGTGTCAAAGGTGTGAAATGTCAATAATTATTTGAAGTTAATGAGACAGAAATGTTTTATATGTTTTATAATTAAAAAACAAAACCAAACTCCTTTACTGATACATCTGTTTCCTGTAACTTAAATTTCACCACTCTTAAGGATACTCTGGGTTTTCTCCTTAATGCAAAAATTTCCTTCCAGCTTTATAATGTGTTTTATTTATCCTCCTGTTGTTTTATTGGTGAACACTTTAATGGCCGTGCTGACTAAGCAGGATCAATATCCGACTTTGCTGCTGTGGTGAAACCTTCCACATTTACAGCAGCTGCTCCCCATCAGCTCCTGGCTGACAATTTTCCAGCGGCCTGTGGATGCAGCAGTCACTTCCACACATCTCCAGTGCAATTCCTGCCTCTGCCCTGGGCTGCAGTGTGAAGTTACCAGCGCCAGGAGCTCTGCTTTGATTGGCTTGGAGTGCAAACCTCTGAAGCAGCCATCCATCAGGCTTTTTGTTTATTTATTTCGTTGTGAAACACAGTTTCACTTCATGGTGGCAGTTTATAACTTGCATGGGCTAGAGGAAAAGTTGTCAGACACTGCAGGGATTCTCTGGGCTCCCAGAAATTGCCTTGGTCAGTGAGAGCAGCATCTCCCACTCCAGTGTCCCTGCCCTGCCAGGAAATATCCCCACGCTCATCAATTGTTTCTGCTGCTCCCTGCTCAGGCCAGGAGGGAACACAGGAGTGCAGAGCAGACTATTTGCAGTGCAGACACATTTTGGGTAATTAAGCTGGAATTGTTTACTGCTGATGTTGTTCTGAGGGAGAACACGAATGGAGCAAATGCGAGATGAGCTCAGTTGTTGAACAGCAAGCAGGTACTGATAAATTCCAGGCAAAAAAATGATGTGTGGTTACTGAAGGTATTTGTAATTTTGGATTCCTGAAGGTAATTGTAACTTAGGATTAAATATGGCCAGGGAAAAAAAAAAAGGCAATATATAATTAAAGGTGGCAAAGGCATACACTCAAAAGTTATTACACAGCAAAATGAATGTTTCTGGTACAAGCTTGTTTGGGCTTCCTTGTGTGAGTGGATTCTTACCCTGTGCATACACACCTGCAATTTTTAACTCAAAACCTGGGCTTTGTCTTGGACACCAAGATAATGTAATTCTCCCAATGAGCAGAGGTTCAATATTTCATTTAATTCTTACTGTTAATTGCTGTTTGTCTGCCTGGCTCACTGGATCCCCCAGGGCTTTGGGCTGGGGAAGGAACTGTTCATCACTGCATTGTCTGTGAGTGGCTCTCATCAATACCATGCACAGGTGTCTCTCAAACACCCATTTGATTTATACCCTCTCCTGCTGCTCCTTGGAGATGGAGGGCTACTATTTCCATTTCACAGATAAGAAAGTGAAAACCAAAGACTCTGAGCACAAAAGCTTTCTCTAATTTCAGAAGAATTGAGCTTCATGTGTTTAAATCAATGCTGTGAATTTCCACAGAAAAGAAAGTCCAGGCACTGGGGGAAAAACCCATCCCCAGAGAGCTGCTGCTTTCCTAGGGGGAAGGTTGCTTTAAAAAGTCTCCAAAAATCCAATCTTTTTTCAACTTATTGAGCCATAAATTTTGGCTAGGATTGCCTCTAACTTTGCATCCATTAGGAGCCAGGAGGAACTTGCCTGGTTCCAGAGTGGCAGTGCGCAATGACACAGACACAGCTCCTTCTCCAGGTGATCTCTCTGCTCCCTCCAGCCCCAGCTTCTGCCATCCTTGGTTCACAAGTGAGAGAAGCAGAATTGCTCTTTTCGAGCCTGCACAACCTGGATGTCACTTTAAACACCAGCCTCAACCATCATTTCTCTGTTTCATTTATTTTTCCTGCTCATATTCACTCAACAAACACCTTCAGGCTCTTTGTTCAGAACAGTGTGAAGAACTCTGCTTGCATATTTATTCCTCTAGCAAATTAGCTCAAAAACCAGGAGAATTGTGGCTGAGACATTGCCACAATTATATACAAGGTTTCCACAGGGAAATCCACATCATTCCTGGGTTTTGTCCTCTCTGTGAATCCGCCCCTGGCACCTGCTGGTAGCCCAAAGGACACCTTGTGCTTCTACTGAATCTTTTCTAAGTCTACAACAGGAACTTTTGGAATGTTTCTTAAAGGGAAAACAATTCTTAGTTCATGTTTTTTTCTCCTCTAAATACTTTCCCAAATCTCAAATTTATAAATGTATTAACAAAACTTAGTCAACGTGCTTAGAAAAGAATCCTTGACAAACGAATTTCTTAGGCATGACAGTGCAGCTCTTAATTAAAAATATAATTCAGGCAGCAAGAAGCCAGAGACAGCCAGTGAAACCATTTTTCATTGAAGAATGAGAGAACAAAAATACAGTCAGTGATATAATTTGAGCTTTTCTAACTCTTAGTACTACACAGTTTGATTGTTAATTTTAGATGAATAGAGAATTAAATGCTTTTAAGGGTGTACAAAGCCTGCAATCTCTTTCTTCTTTGTCCACCTTTGCTGAAGTCCCTAATTACATATTATCTTTCTTAAATGTAACATTTCCTCCTAATTAAACTCTTCCAAAGGTAAGGAGGTATTTTTGGTTTTATAGATCATAACAATTGATATGGGGATTGGGCTAAAAGTGGTTTTGTAAAACATCAGACTGTGTTCAGAGCAGAGGGGAGTCTGCTCTGCTTTCCATACGAAGGAAACAAAACCCAAATTCACAAACCAGAGTTCAGAATTTTACAATTATATCAATATATGGAGGAAATGGGGAAAGCAGGTCCATATGCCAGGTGTTCCTCTTGCTGTGATTTCTCCAGCTGTGTACATATAAATATATACACACATATACAGCTCTCTCTCTATATATATATGTATATTTATCAAAGAAAACCATGAAAGAAAGCCATCCCTGTGTTACTGCTGCAGCCTGTTTTCATTCCAGCAGGATGCAGAGGAAAGCCACTTTAATGAAAGATTACCCACAGAACTGGCTCAGAACACCTTGCCCACGGTTGCAAAGGAAATGTTTTGTTGAAGTCACCATGGAGGTGGCTCGTCTCAATTTGATCTGAAATTGTTATTCAGGATCTATGTAATTTATTAATGCAGTTTTTTGGTAGGTGATGGCTTATGGAGGGAGGATAATGCAGTCATTTCCAGGGATGTGACTGTTCCATTAACGCTGCTCAGCCAAATGATGAAAACTGAGCCTTAAAATTGGGTAAATAGTGCTGGAGAGAAATGATTGCAGAACTTCTTTTGTCATATTTGCTCAGATCTTCGATAATCCTGAGAGCAATACTGTAGTTACACAACTAACAGAGAAGTCAGGTTTTCCTTAAAGCACTCCATTAAATCCTTTCTTTTGTCATTGTCTTGCCTTCAGTACAGGGCTTGGGAGGAAATGTCCTGCATTGTTTGCTCAAATGTAAATTATTATCAGTGCATGTGCAAAATTGCTCAACTGATTTGAAATAACAAGATCTGCACAATCCAAGTGAGCAGCTGATATTCCAGTGATCATTATTTTCTACCCAGCTCCCTACTGTGATTTTAAAAGTCTTCATTGGTGACAAACCTAGCTATAGAAATGCAGAGTAATAGAGAGTAAATATCTTTTATTTTCCCCCTTTTTCTTCCCTAGTTTCTCTAGAAATTAGGGTCAAGAGTTCTTTGTGATGGTTGTAATGGAGACTAACACACAGCTTCCTTTGACAGGAATGTGCTTCCTCCCCTCTAGTTTCTTTCTAAGATGAAATGAAAAAAAAACCTCAGACATACAAGAACAAACCAAATCAACCAAAGAAAACCTAAAACAGAACAATCACAAAAAAACCCCAAACCAAACCAAAAAACAAACCCCCCAAACAAACAAAAAACATCCCACACTTATTTTTTTGTTTTGTGAATGGAAAGGGTAGAATCTCCCCAGTCCTTACAACAGAAAATTCATTAAGATTTGTGAGCATTTCCACTCAACTTTCTCTTTGTAAAACAGAATAAACAATCACAGGCTTGACAATTCTTCCAGGGCTGGAGCTCAGGATGGAAATAAACAGCTGCTTCAGGGGATTTGAAGGTGGCTTTTGCAGAAACGTGCCGAGTGTCCCAGGGAAGTTATTTTGCCTCTGGGGATAAGAAATAATCAAGCTTTAGATAAGAGCTGGAAGGGAAAGTTACACTAAACCCACAAATTTATATTTGTATCAAATTCATAATTGATAAAAACTCATTTCACAAGCCTCTAAAGGAACTTGGACAGTATTATTCTGTGGACAGCATTATTCCTAAATTCTATTTATCATTAAACAGAGATGAGGCTTTGTCACATCTCCCAACAACAGATCCTGGGAAGCTCAGGGGAGCTGAATGGAGAGCAGGGTACAAATCAGCACAGGCTGGTGATTCTTCTTGGAGCTGCAGAAGCAGCACTGAGCTCCCTTCTCCCTCTAAAGCAGGTTTGCAGCTCCCTTCTGGCTGCGCTGGTGTGAGGCAGCAGGGCACAAACCCCCAAGTACTGGCAGGAATTTACATTGTGTACCAGGAACAATTCAATAAATACACAGAAAGCAGCTAGTAATTAGAGACACTCTATTAATAATGTTACCAAAACGCACTTAAAGACTTCTAAAGAAATTTCAGGCTGGTTTAAAATTTCCCAATCCCCAAAGGGATGAGGAAGCAGCTAAATCTGCATTTGATAAAAGTCCAAACCAATCTCACTCCTGCATGGTCAAACTTTAAATTCATTAAGAGCCCCCTCGTTCTAATGAAAGCTACACCACATAAAAATGAATCGAAATAACTCGTCTGTAACAAAGATCTCCTCCTCGTTTGCTCATAAGACACAAACTTCAATGCATTCGGGGACAGAATTGCAGAATTCTTCCCTCTGCATTTTTTTACTCTCATAGTTATTACAGGAGCTTTTTATACCAGCAGACTGTAACATCTCTTTACCCCACAAATTGCATTTCATCACTGCTGTATGGACCCAGACTCTTGGAGATTTGGTGGAAAAAAGAGGCTGATTTTTACTTGCTGCTTTTAGCAGTTCTGTTGGTATCCTGTCCATTGCTTCAGGGCTTGATTTTCTATTTTTTTCAGGGTTTGTTTTTTTCTATTTTTTTTTTCCATTTCCCCCTCTTTTTTTTTCTGCTGTTTTTAGCTTTGATCTAATTGGGAAAGGTTTTATGGTTTAAGCAGATCTCTCCATGGAACTTTGCTACCCACTGGACGTGCACAAGAGCCCTTCACAGCATTCCTCCCAGCAGCAAACGGGGATGTCTCCACTCTCTTGGTTTAAAAAGTCGCAGTTTTGGCTTGGGTGAGTGTTGGCAGAAGCCTCCCCAGGCAAAAGAGTTTTTCATTTTCTCTGCAGGCTTTTCCCTGCAGGCTGTTAGGGGACAGTGCCTCGGGAGGATGAAAATTTTGTCTCCTCCAGCCCCACCAAATGCCCTCACTTGGCATCGCTGCTGCTCTGCCCTGTGGGAGTTTAGAAAACTTTACTCCCAGAAGAAGTAGAAAAAAGGGATTTATTTTTTTTGCTAATATGGTTTTTTCCATCGTTCTCTCTGCATCCTTTTTTTTTTTTTTTCCTTTTTTGCAAGTTCTTTCTCTCTTCGGTAATTTCAGCAGGTCAATCTGAGGTTTGTTGGTCTCAGGCTTTGATCAATACATTGCCCTACCAAATATAAGCTGTTTTTTCTTCTGTTTTCAAATCAATACCCAAAAGTCTGAGAAATAGTCAAACAAGATCAAAACCATGGCATTTAAGCAATCCTACCATAACAGACTTGTGTTCATGTTCAGAGATAAAACTGCTGCTCGCCTCGACTCTGAGTTCAGGGGCATTTATTTCAAGTCTAACTCTTTCAGAAAGTTTACACAACATTTACAAAAATTAAAATGCTGTTGCTTTGTGGGAGGTTTTTTTTAAAATCTGTCTTTATATAAGCTACTTTTTTTCCACTTTTTACTTTTTCTTCAAGTTCAGAAAACCCTTTCAAAGCCACCCCAGGGAAACCTCTAAGCCAGAGGACATACAACATTTTCACTTTTTTCTGCTTCAGGCTAAGATAGTTTGACTGATCCATCATCTGAATGGTAGGCAAAGCATAAATCATGTATGAAAATGTCAGCTGAAATGTTAGTGCACCTTCATGCCATTAATTGCATTTTTCAAATCTCCTGTCTGTATCATCTACAGAAATTCCCCCTCATGGACACAGCTGCAAGTGCAAATACTTCAGAGGGGTTTGTTTGGGAAAAACAGGAGAGAAGCTGAAGTTGTGCTGTGGAATCCAGAACTTCCTCAGGGAATGTGGAGCCCAGTTGGGTTTGGCTGCACGACAGAAGTTGGTGCTTTTTAAAACATGGTATAACAGATTTCCATTGCTATTGAAGATTTTCCTGCTGCATGTTGGGAACTAAACAAATGAAATTATCTCTCTGCTGGCAGTAATGTGGGTTTTTGTCTGGAAAATCACCTGAATTCCAATATTTCTCTAGAAATTTTGTCACTGGATAGACTTCCTTTCTCTCTGTGACCTAATGTCTGCCACTTTCCATGATGGAGCTAAAATGCTCTCAGTATTTTCTTTTGTGGTTATATTTGTCCTCTTTCTTGCCTATTGCTTTTATTCATATTAAATGTAACATAAATTCATTGCTTCTTTGGAATGCCTGAAATTGAATTTGCTGTTCCAATATTAATACAATTATTAACTTCCTTCTGGAAACTCTCCATCCTAAATCAAGTTACTGTTGCATATTCTTCTGGCCATGATGCCCTCCTGTTCATTTGCTATTAATATAGAAATTTTTATGCTCTTTCTTTATCTAGGTATTTTTCAGTTAAATGTAACCTTTTTCTCTAATGAAATTCTCAGACTAAAGAATTTTTTATTATTATTATTATTATTATTATTATTATTATTCCCACTTGCCTTGGGAAAGCAGAGACTTTGTGAACAAACTCTTTCATTTTTTCACTGCATGAACACATTCACTGACCTCTCTCTGCTGAACTATGTTAATTTTCCTTATCAGTCTGCCATGGAAAGATAAACTGAGGTGTTTATCAAAATAAAATTTGTGCAGGTTACATTTTCACATCCTCAGCTCCTTAACTTTATCCCTTCACACAAAATGAAGCAATCTTCAAGTGCACAGCGTAAAGCAGGAAAGTGGCCCTTTCTCACTGCCAGAGATTTTCAGAATAAATTAGAATTATTCCTGCTCTTTGAATCCCTCTGGATCTCTGGAATGCTGCTATTCCCTCGCTCCATCTTGCTATTTGTATAAATATCTCATTTTAATTGAATCCATAAGCACAGCATTAACCTTTTCTGATTTTGTGGGCATTTCAAAAATGCTCATTTTATTGAACTTCAGGCCTTTAGTTACCTGGTTTGTTTTATTTTCCACTCCAGTTCCTTTTCTTGATAAGAATTAAAATACTTTCTGTTTCTGTAGATGAGAAATTTTCTTATTAAAAAAAGAGTAAGAGGCTGAATTATTTCTTAAAACCGTAAGTTGTTCTATCAATCAAATAGATTAAAACTGATTAAAACAAGCTGGAGGGGGGAAAGAAAATAAGAATCAAACCTATCATTTTTTAAAATTTAGCCCCCTGTTTTGAATTATATCAGGGAATAAATGCAGTGACTTTCCCCAGACTTTGATAAAAAGGCAGCTCAACACATTTTAAAGGTACTCCAGTTCAGATAAGCAAAAAGCAGAAGAGATTGGAATTACAAACCAATGATTTGCTTCACTCTCAGGAATGGAATAGTTTACCAATTCCCCTTAAACACAACTGAAATCACATTTTCAATCCAATTTTTTCATTTTTAACTGCTATTTAAGAGCATTTGCCATAATTGTGTTGGAAAAGCATTATTATCAGGCCAAATGCAGAATTTTTCCAGAAAAATATCTTCATATATGATTTTAAGAGGGAAAAAATAAATTCTGTACTTTCATTTGGTATTTTTTTCCTTAAATCATATTTATAAAGGTTAGGGAGTATATTTGTCTTGTCCTTAATTATCAAATTATTAATTTGTCCAAGTAGTATGCAATGTTTTTAGCCCAAAGTAATAAATTCTCAGATTGTTGAGCAGCCAAGGCAGTTGCAGATGCACTTTTTTTTTCCAGAGGAGCTCTCAGCCATTTAAAATCCCAACAGTTGGGCTGAACTTCTATTGTAATTCCATCACAGTTATTTAGCTAAAAGAAACAATTCCAGAATTTTCAGACAAGCCCAAGATAGCAATGTATAATCCTTAAAATCGTGACACTGATATTACTTTAGACCTTTTTATGGCAAGATTTAAAAGGGCTTTAATACCTTTCTCTCACAAAGTGGTGTGGAAACACTGTCTCCTCTGTGTTTCCTGAAATAGCTGCTCAGACTTGCAATCATTTAAAAATATTATCTTGGGAGTTTTCAGGGCACAAAAGTTAAAAGATAAATTGTGCTGCTCATCCAAATGTTAGGATGTGCATGCTAATCTGACATTTCTGAGCAAGGGATGGAATAAAAACGTCCTGGAGGAGGAGAGAGGCTCCTGGACAAGAGTTGCTCATTAAGGAAACATCAGCACGTGATTAACAACTACAGAGACCTACAAAATCTTTAGAATTCAGGTTTTGTTTAAGAATCAGGAGAAATACTTAAGGATCAATTCATCTGCACACGGAATGATCCTCACAAAGAAAGTCACAACAGTGCAGACCTTCCTGATGTTTTCATTATTGTTATTTTTATTATTATTATTTTCATTATTTACTCTTATTTTCATTATCATATAATTATAGTGCAGCTACACCTCATTTTATCCCAGCACAATTACAGTGATTTTATTCTATTTGTTTTCTGCTATATTCTTGGTATAAAATTCTTCTCAAATCCAGGAACATCCTTGATCTCAAATGACCCAAACTGCCTTGGGTCAGGTATTAAGAATGGACTCAGTAACTCTCATTGGAGATTAGGATTCTCCCATTGAGAGATTGTCTTTTTAAGAGTGTGTAAAGGAAATATCTGTGGAACTTCTTGTTGGCTGTATGATGGGAATGGCATGAGTGGCAAGGATGGGAGAAACCTGGTCATGGCACACGTGTTGGCAGTGAAGGGAATGGCAGGAAAATGAACCACAAACACCAGAGGTTCATGTCCAAACAGGAGACAGAGGAGTCCTTTTACTTGATTGGAATAAAGGAGAGGCCATGGGGCATTTCCTGGGCTCTCTCCAATTTCTGGAGAACACAGCCTCCTTTTTATCCCAATTTTCCTCATTTCCCTCTCTCTTTCCCCACTGCCTGAGGCACTTGAGAGGTGCAGACTTCCCTGAACGCTGATACCTCAGATTCCCCTCTAATGCACAACCCTCCCTTTTAATTTTTAATTCTTATAGAATTTATGTTTTTTCCCCATTCTTTCATCTTTCAACACCATATTCATTTATCAGCAAACCTACAGTTTGTTTGTAAAGGCAAATATCTTTTCCATTCATCAATCAGTGGAACCCTTCCCAATCCTTCTTCTGTCTCTCAGTGCTGGTTTTTATCCACCAGCAGACCCAGAGCTTGTTGCTAAAGACAAATCCCTCATTCCTCTCAGGAAAGCGAACGTTGCAGCCCTGGGAGCAGGCACAGCATGCAGAATTCCCAGAAATGCAAACAAAATGCAGGTGAAATATTCACTGGTGAGCAGGGGGGCTGCTCAGAGCCGTGACACACCTGTGGCACACCTGGGTGTGTTTGTGCAAAGCTCCCTGGTGTCACTTTGCAGCGCTGGAGTCACAGCTGCACCACGCTGCTCTGGGGCTGCTCGCTCAGGCAGACACCAGGGCAGAGATTCCACCTCTGGAAAGTCTGGAGCCCAAATTCAACCTTTCTGCACCTGCAGAATCTCCTGTAGAACCCCTGGGTGCATTGAGCTCCACGAGCTCCCCTTTCATAGCTGGCAGACATTTAACTCCGTGTTAATGATCACAGAAATGCCACTCTCGCTAATTGGTTTTGTGTTATCTTGAATTTCAAGGAGAATCCTCCTGGCCTGGACAGCTGGAATTCAGGAAAGCTGTTTGCTTTGCTCCACCTCAAGTGCAGTTTCAGAGGCTGAAAGGAAGGAAAGGTAAATATTCAGAGGGACATTCTATTAAGCTTTCAACTTTTCTTTTTAAATAGTTTTTTTCCTTGAAACAGGTTCTGGGTATGTTAAGGTTTGACTGATTTTTTGCAATGATTTGTTCTGATGAACAACATCTACAGACACCACAAACAGAACTGAACCTCTCAAATCCATCCTTCAGAAGTGGGGGAGGACAGGATGAATTCAGCTTTCTTTGGGAATCTGCACCCCACAAAAAAAGATGGCACTCAGAGCAAAACCCAGAAGTGCAAAAACATTTGTAAGGGGAGGGAATCCTGCAAAGCTGCTGGACTCTGTTCTGGGGTCACACCTGCCTGAGGAAGGAGCTGAGCACAGAACCCGAGTCCTTCTGGCCCTGTTCTCTTGCTCCACAGCTCTCTGCCAGCTCTGGGTCTTTATTAAAAGCAATTTATCCTCCCTGAGCGAGGAACCAAATCCCTGCACCCCCAAGGCTGACTGGATTCTCTGCATGCGTTATCAAAGCACTCATTTGACCCATGAGGTAACAAAGCTGTTGGAGTGTCAGTCTAAATGAGATTCTCAAAATGTGATTTCGGAAAGGCTTTTTCTCCTTCCTTTTCTGTTTTTTTCCAGCCTGTAAATGGATTGTAAATGGAGTTGGCCAAGCAGGATGCAGCAGCTCATACCCAGCAGAACCAGGGAGTTTTTCTGGGTGGGTATTAGAAGCTATTAGGTCAGTATCTGCAGAGTCTTCTCCTATTTACTCCTTTTGATAACTCAGTTGGACGCTGAAGTTTAACTTGATTTCTAGCAACCAAATCAACATTTGAATACAAGTCTAACTTAAACAGACAGCAAATAATTACGTTTAATAAGCACGTGTTAAATGAGATGTTGAACACTCTGTGCTGAAACACAAACAAACTCTTGAGAGAACAATAGCAGAATTGAGAGTTAACTGCCACCATCAGCAGCCTCCCATCTGGAGCTCATCTCCTTCAGAAAAAAGGTAAGCCCAAAATTAAGTAGAGCTTTTGAAAAAGCCTGTATTGCTTTAATTAATCTTTGCTCTTCTCTAGCTTCTAACCATGACAAGAAAATCTATCAGCTATGCTGTCAAAACCCTGTCAGTGGAATTTCCAGCCTTGTTGCAAGTGTTTCCAAAGAATTTTCTTTTGGTTTTGGTTTTTTTTTTTTTTTTTTTAGTTTTAGGTGTTTAACAGCTTAAAACACTTTCCCAGTGAAGCACACACAGATTAATTAGGGAAATTAGGGCTCTCTAACCCACCTGAGAGCAAAGGTCTGTTTATCTGCCTAGCAGGGGCCAGTAGCAAGTATGAGCAGAAATATATTTATTGGTAATGTAGTGATACTCCACCATACCCTAACCATCCTTACCAAAGGAAGGGCTCGATTTCACTGTGCTGGTAGGAATTTTTTTTTTACTTATTCCTCTAATCTATGCTATTGCCATTGTTTGAACATTCCCTGAGTCTGGAAGCAACAAGTTTCTTTGTTAAAGTTTGTGTTTTATTGAGGGCTATGTGCCAAATGAAGAATTAGCTCTATTTGCTGGTTTGGAACCCAGCAGTTGCTAGTTTTGTTTGATGCACTCTAGTTCTTGTATTCCCAAAATGCTGAAATGGAAACCCCTGTTCATGGAGTCCATGCCACTCATGTCCTGAAACTTTGATAAAAACCTGGTGGATTTTGTGCCCACCAGAAAAAAAAAACTGCTCAAGTTTAGCTGTAAGGAAATAATTCCACACATTTTTACTTTTCTGTGCTACTGTTACTTGTTCTGGTTTAATATTTTACTTTTCCCATATGAATAAGCTGTAATGCACAAAGGATTCAAAAGCACAGAATGAATTTCTGTCCAAAAACAATGATGTTTTCGATTTTGTTCTCTTTCCATTTCCTAGAAATCCAATTGCTTTCTGTGTGCCTTTGAGCTGGTGTTTTTGTAGAATTGTCTATCATAATTCCAGCAACATATTTCTGTGCAGCTTGGTCAGAGCCCAACATTGTAGATGCAAATTAAGATTGTTTTTTTTTCCCTCACTGTGCATTGTTTTTATGTCTATCAGCATCATATTTTAGCTGACATTTTATTGCCACTCTCTCAAACTTGCAGTAAAATCTCATTTTATTAACAGCAATAGATGAGAAACAGAAAACTTTGTAACTTAGGGAAGTTTTATTTCCATTTTTTTCTGAATAGTACCCAGTACAAAACTCCTCCACTGTAAGAGTTAACCTAGAGCCCCAAACAACTTTATACAGAAACTTTGAGCAAGGGCTCTTTCCCCCTTTGGCATGGTGTTATTAATCCCAGGGATTTCTTTCTCCTCTGCACATCCCATATAGAATTGCTTTGGGTTTTGTCTCTTTTGCTGTGGTGAAAGATCAGCCCTGCCCCTCCTGCAGCAGCTCAGCCCCACGCAGGGGGAAAGGGAGGAACCCCCCGGGCTGAGGGAAAGCACTTTAACAGGTGAAGCCAGAGCTGTGCAAAGCAGGAAAAGGAATAAATTCCCATCTTCCCAGGGGCAGGAGCTGCTGAGCCATGCCCAGGACAGCAGGACCCCAGCAGCTGTGACATCAAACCAGCTGCCACCTGCCCCACAGCAGATGTGCAGAAAGCAGCTGCTCTGGGAGCAGAAGCAAAAATTGTTGCTCCTCTTAGTTTTGGTTTCTCTTAGATTTCTGGTTTTTGTTCTCTAAATAGTCCTCACACCTCAACTGTTCCCTGTGGCATCCTCAGCAGGCAGCAAAGAGATATTCCCATATTCCTCTCTCTCTTCTGAGCCAAAATCTGCTGATTGGACACGGCTTCTGTGCCAGGAAGTGCAAAAGTCTTCGAGTGCTTGGTGCTGTATGCAAATGTAGTGCAGGAAATGCAGCAAAGGAAACAGGAGAGTTGGGAACTGGAACTGCCCCGTGTCAAATGCACCATTGCAAACAAACTGAAAACGAAAAAATAAGTAAAAATCTAATACAAGTAGTTTTGTTTACTGAGGAGGAGAATGTTTTGCAAGCAAGAACAGTCCAGAGATAATTATAGAAAAGTAAGAATAGCAATATTTAGGTTAACATTTACCATAAAGGAACTGAAGCAGATTACTATTGAAAAGGCTTGGAAAACATCTCACGAGAATGTGCCGGCATGTTTTCACACAGAAAGTTCTGTAGAATATCCTTTTTTCCTGAGCCAAGTGGAAGAATTACTGAGAAAGATTTCTCTAGGAGTTTGTGTGCCTTTCCATATGCCACAGTTTAACAGACACTAGCAGGTCTGTTTATATCACCATTTTTTTTTCTTTTTAAAAAAAAAATAAAATTGCTCTTTGCTCGTTTTCATATGTTCCCTAAAGATTTTCATCTTGCAAATAAAAGAGCTTAATTATTTCTATAATGGAAGGATTAGTGCTCCCATGAGCAGATTCTTTCTGTTTAAAAATCATTGTAGGTACAATAAAATGCAAGTAGTTCATGACCAATGCAGCTGCTTCACAAATCACTGGAGTCCAAAAAGTAAGGAAATAACTTAAAAAAACACCCAGCCAAACAACAAGAGAAAAGAAATTGTTAAAAGAAAGGATTAAAAATAAAACTGAACAAGACTAGTGCCATTAATGGGTAGTAGCAATCGGGTCAAGACCACAGAGGATAAATTAGTTGAGAAAAGTGTAATACAACAGCTGAGACCTAAACAGCCCTTAATGTTTCTGTGGTTTTTCACTATCCTCCTGCAAGGGAGTTTAGGGATATCACACAACAGCTGCCCAGAGAATTTCCATGTATTGAATGCCTTTATATGTCCGTTATATTTTATGATCTATTGACAAATGAATTTGGGTTTCTGTGCTCTGCTGTGGCTGTTGACTGCAGCCAGCTCTGTTTTCCCCCTCTGCGTGAACGAGGGTCAGTGTTTAGCTCATGAGTAAAAGTTACCCCATGAATATGGCATCAAAACAGTGCAGCAGCCCTGGCTGCCTTCAAAGGTTTGTTTGAGCCGATTTTAAAGGAAAAGCCTGGTGCATTTGAGTCAGAGAATTCCAGGAGTTTCCCAGGGCTCCCTTCAGCAGCAGAGCTCTGTGGCACAGGTGAAGTTGCTTTCCCTCTGTCCCTGCCTGACTGCAGGGCTCTGCTGCATCAACAGGCTGAGGAGACAAAGCTTTTGTGTGGGGACTGCAGAGCTTCCCTGTCCTTCCCTTTATTGCTTTACAATCCCTTCCTGCTCATGCAGAAGTCTCTTTATGGCTGTGAGAGTCTCACAGCTTTAAACTGCTCCTGTGTTTTCTGGGGACTTCACAAGTTCCCAGAGCAATTTAAACTCGGTGTGGTAAAGGAGACCTTAAAAGTTCTCTTCCTTTTTCTTACCTTTTAGGAAGTAGCATCAAACTGTCCTTTAAAAATGAGTCTACATTTTTGATTCAGTGCCGTGCAGCAGCCCAAGGGCCAGCCCGGATAAGCTGCCATAAATCATTCAAAGCAGGGAGATAATAACACTCTTATTTCAGATCTGGTTTTATATTATGTATGCTTATAAAACAGAAATAGGTGTCTCTGACTGAGTACTAACATCCCAGCCTATTTTAGGAACTCTTTTCTGTGACTTATGTAGTCTTTGATCAATTTTCACCGCTGCTCAGTGAATAACTTTATATTTTCTTATCTGAGGTTTTCTAAAGTATTTATAATTAAAGTAAATCCAGCATCTTGTAGCAGTAGACTAGCGTCCTGCCATTGTGGAAACATGACTTTAAAATGCTGAATTTGGTCTTATGAAACTATAATATAATCTATGGGTGGGTTGTGTTACAACAATTTAACTGATACAAAAAGATGCAGCCCTGTCACCCATTCCCCCATCCCTCTCTTTCCTTTATTACATCACATTTAGCAGTCATGCAAATCATGAAATGTAGAACCAACAAAACTGGTTCCAAAACTCCCCCCAAACACTGGTTTTCCATCAGATGAGTGAACTGAACTGGTTTAATCTTTCACACTGAATGTGATGCCCTGCGAGTGTCGGGGGAGAACAGAAATCGTGTCTTTCCATGGAAGTTTCCAGTTACTTGGGTTTGGATACTCTGGGCAATCATTCTCTAAATTACTGGATTGCCAGCAGGCTTCTGACTCCACTCAGTGTGTGCTTTGGACTATTCTCTTTAAAAGGTGGAATGCAATTAGAACATCTTAGCTGAGCCCTGGTATTGGCACGTTTAACCTTTCCAGAAACCTTGGTAGCGCGCTGCGTTTTTGTGAAGTATTAGTGCTGGCATTAGGAGCAATTCCTGATTTATTATTATGTGTCAGTTTAATTAACATGCTGTTTCACTCCCTCTTCCAGATTGTTAATGAAGATGTTAAATAAACAGGACCAAACAGTGATCCCTGCAGAGCTCCACCAGACACCTCCCACCAACTTGATACGTTGCCATTTTTCATTACCCTTTAGTTGCACTCAGCCAGCCATTTTTAAATCCAAGTGACAGTACTCCATGTCCAAGCCAATTTGAATTAATTTTGCAAGTAGAGATTTTGTAAGACACTACATCAAGTGTTTTACTCAGACCAGATATATTACACATGCTTTCATCCACTAATTTTCTAAAGCTATCAGAAAAAGCAATCAAGCTTTGAAGATTACTAGCACCCAGCCAGCTTTTTCCTGGTTTATCCACTTACAAAACCAATCTTGGCATTATTAAAGATTTGCCACTCCTTTAGCTGGTGACTGATTTAAAACAATGCATCTTTCTAATCCATTACCTTCCCAAAATAACACGGAGCCCTGATTATTCCTGCTAAGTGCTATTTTAGGGCCAGGTGGCATGTGAGTTTAAATTGTGATTGGCAGACAGATATTTTTCTTGAAAAGGATCCGTGATTTCAGCAGCTTAGCTTATGTTTATTTTACATGCTTCCAGCTGTTAGCTTGTATCAGCAGTTATTCCTTATTCCCAGTATGAAAGCAAGTAGGTCCTGTGGCACCTCTTTAATTATATCAGGGAAGCAACATCAGACTGGCAGTAGAGGCAAAAACTAGAGTATAGCAGGATTAGTTCTCACAAAACCAGATTTATTTCTTACAGCAGAGGAACACGCCAGTCAAAATCAACTTTCCTTATTTAATATATTCCTATCCTCTGTGTTTTACTGCCTACTCATGCTATAAATTGTTATACTTAAGCCTTCTGGTCAGAACTGAGTTTTTTTTTCCTCTTTTGGCTTGTCCATTCCTTATTCTTCTGTCTCCCTAAAGATGGAACCATTTTTTCCATACCTGTCCCCTTCCTACCAACCTCTGGTGCTTGGGAAGGGCTGTGTTTGTTTTCCAGATGTGCTTTGGGACACAGAAGAATGTGATGCCTTCAAGTTTTTACCGACTCTTCAGTAAAATTGGGAAGGTTTCACATATTTTTCCCTCCTAAAGCCTGGTTCATATTCTGGTTACTAAACTGTGGGTTTTTTTCAGCTGCCCCTACTGAAACACTCTCTTATTCTTGCCACTGGTTATTCCCCCCCTGGGGCTCAGTTCTGCCTCCACTGTTGATGGCGTTTTTGCTGAAATGAGTCCAAAAATTTACTGCTACATTTCTCTAAATTTTTCATGCTGTTAAGTCAGCTTGTTCAGGGTAAAATTTTCAAGCTGGAATGTCACCCTCAGAAAAATGCTGAGTGTTTTGCTGACTTTTGTGAGTTTAGATCACTGGGATCCTACAATGGGTGTATTGTTTGTTGGATGTGGTCTTTATTCCTATACTTAATTTTACCTATCAAAATGAATGGTCTCTTGACTCAAGTCTCTCAGCTCAGAACAGCCAGTGCTGAACTTCTCTGCATGGATGCATGAAGGCAGAAAGCACATTGATTTTCTTCCCAAGGATAAGAGAAACAAAGGTCACAGCTCCCACACTCTAATCTATGTGAGATTAATGCACAGAATACAGCAGAGTTCACTTCATGAGGATGAAACGTGCAGTTGAGTGAAAAAGTGCATCATTTTCAGTTTTGATTTCCCACTGGAAAGAATATCAAGTAATACAATAATAAAAAATATCTTTCAAAAGAATTTCTGGTTAAGGTGCAAGCAGTAGTGGATAATCCTACAAAACAAGGAACTCAGGCCTCCTCTTCCTCTGCTCAGCCTTTGGAATATCCTGCATTTTATGCTCCCATGCTTGTGGAACACTGGGCACACATCTTGGGCTCCTGCCTTGGTGAGGCTGCACTTGTGGATGATGAATTATTTCTGTGCTAACACTTTGGTGGCTCTGAAGGCAAACTGCTGGAGGAAAACCAGAGCTTTGTGATAATCAGTGTCTGTAATCCTTAAAAACAAAGAAATTGCTGATGAACTCGAGATGATAAGCAATGCCTGGTGTCTCCAGCAAACTGCCTGGAGTTAAAAATCTCTCCTCTGCACTGAATGGCTTCTGGAGCCTGACCTGTCCCCTGCACTCATGCTCAGCAGGGTTTCTCTGTTGAAGATGATGCCAGCTGCCTTCCAGGACTCCCTTGTCATTTCTCGATGCTCTGCAGAGCTCTGAAGACACAGGTGTGTGTCTTTTCTTCCCTGGGACCTGCCCCACACCAAGCCCCTGTTCTGTCCCCTCCTCCAGAGCCACTCCCGTTACTGATGGGCAGCAAGTACAGAAAAGTTCAGCCATAATTTCTCTCCATAAAGCTGTGACTGGAGGCTTTGGAAACAGCTTCATTTTAACAATGTGTTGCAACTTGCACTCGAAGCAGAAATCAAAATGCCCATTTCACCCTATAATGGGCTTTAATCTCCAAATTTGGCACACTAGCTCCTGAAAGGTTAACTGAATTCTCAGTTCACCAAACAGAAGTCATTAAAATGTTTACTGGAGTTTTGCCGGGATTTTTTTTCATGTTTCATGTTTTTTCTGAAATAGTTCATCCCCATGTCAAGTTTTAAAAAGCTGCCAGGCATCTGAGAGATCTGAGAAAACTTTTGAACATTCACCAGTAACTGCATGAGTGTAATTCTCTGCATTCTGATCTGGTGAGTTTAAAAGATTCTTCACAGCCACCCATTCAATGTTGGTTTTGGAAGTTCCTAGACAATATTTTCTTGAAAAAAAACAATCCACAACTCTGCCTCACTTTTTAAATCAAACCATCACAGTCATTTTTCAGTGCTCCCTGCTCATCCATGACCAGTGCAAACCATGGGGTCGAGGCAGGGCCTTGTGAGGCAAGTCTGAGGTGAGAAAATAAAGTTCCATTTGTGCTCTCCCTCCAAAGCTCTGCACTGTGCTCCTGAGCCTTT
The DNA here is from genome assembly GCA_013399455.1 of Anthoscopus minutus. NCBI lineage: Eukaryota > Metazoa > Chordata > Aves > Passeriformes > Paridae > Anthoscopus > Anthoscopus minutus. Next base: position 142,314 of record VWYI01012923.1, on the reverse strand, counting down.
TGTCTGAAGTTCCTGGAGCAACATTGTTAGGCTGGGAGGAAGAAATGTTATTCACAGCTTTATTAAGAATCTGTAATGCCTATTACTTAATTAAAATCCAGCCTGATGTAAGCCTAGATTGCATCTGCCTGATAAGAGATGGTCTACAATTCTCTTATCATAGAAACTGTTGTGTTTGACTGAGTTTTCCCTCTATTTTAGAAATGAAATGTTGAATTAATGAGTTTCTTCCTCTCCTCTGATTTCCAAAAGCAAAGAGAAGAACAATATTCATGTTGGCAATAATTTCCTACAGAACTAAAATATATTTGTGCTGTATTTTTTTGTGCTTCTCTTTTGTTTCTAACAAAACTGGTTGCTTCCCTGAAATCTTATGATAACTTTTAGACTAGAATCTATTTCCAGTGTCTTCATGAAAGCAAAGCTCTGTCATTATGTTCCCAAAGGGATGTACCAGTAAACCTGAATCTGGGGAATAAAATTGGAAGATTACTGTTTCCTGTCATGTATTTCTGTTTTATGGTGTTGAGTAAACTGGAATGGCTTAGTGGGGAGAAAAAACAGCAGCAGTGAAGGGAAGTAGCTCTTAATGTCCTATCAGAGCTTGATGGGGTTTGATAGAATTAAAAAAAGCAACAACTTGTGATATCTCCTGCAATTGTCATTTCAATTATTTGCTAGCTAAAGGCAACTTTCACTGCTCCAAGTTAGGAAATCATGTAAATAGACTAATTAATATAATTCGCCTTGTGCTCCACTAAGAGAACAAACCCAAATATTTCATTTTTTAAGAGGGGGGAAAAAAAAAAACCTCCAGGTAAACTAAATATTATAAATATTCAGCCCTCCCATAGAAGCAAACATCACATATCTGGAGTGATCCCCAGCGTTCCTGAGGCTTTAGTGAAATGCTGATGGCTTGCTTTGGCTTTCCAAGTGCACGCCAAGGAAAGGGAAGGGTTCCTTTGTGTGGATCACAGGCAGCTCCTTCACAGAGCACTGGGGAGCAGCGTGGGCAGCAGGGGGGCAGCAGATAGAGAAGGTTTCATCATCTTCTATCTGCAGCCCTTTCATATCCAGAGACTTCCACAAAACTTAAAATGAGCCTTTGAAATATTCCGTGCTGTGGTGGTAGAAAGGTACGATAAATAATATTTCTCTTTTTCCTCGTGTGGAATGGAGAGATAAAGCTATTTATAAAACTGTAAAGGCTTACAAATCATTCTAACAGGTTGTCATATGTTAATGTCAGCGAGAATTTAATCACCCAAAGTAAAAAAAATCTATATTTTTTTTACTCCAAACCTATCTTATTTTCATAACTCTCTCTATTGGCAGGTTCTCGTGTGATGATAAATTAAAGGAATGCCCAAGACCACAAAAATGTGAAATCAGAAAAAAATGCAGGGCCTGACCCCGCAGATTGTTTTTAAACTGTGTGGCAGTTTTAGTTTTTTGTTCTTGTAGCATTTCCAGGATCTAATGAGGAGTCATTGTGCTCAGCACTGTACACCTGTTTAGCAAGAAAATAAGAGGGAATAAATAGAGGGACTGTGAAGATCCAGATTTCTATAACAAGTAGCAAAGCTTTCTGTATGAACTCTTTGTGGAGTTGTTGATTCAAGAATAAACAACTTGCTTAGGAGCAGAACAATTTTATTCATCAATTTATTAATAAAGATTTTTATGACAGCTGCTTCCCCAAAAAGCTGTTCAGTGATGGGTTTAATTTGCCATCTGGGACTGGAGTGCCTGAATCCTCTGGCTTTTAGCCACTTCCACTCCTGTTAAAAGAGAGACATCCATGGGCTTTCCAGGTGATCCCATGGTGGATCAGGCTTCATCCTCTGAACCAGAGGAGTTTTAAACTGAAGACATGCATGATGTTTAGGTCTGTGATTTTATAATTTTGTTTCTGTCTCTCAGTAAATCCAGTATTGATGGGGTTCTTGTCCATGTTGGACTCCAGCATTCCTTGGTGGCCTTTATCCTGCATTCAAACTGAAGTGAGGAAGGCTCATGCCAAGCTTGCCACGCTTTTTCTTATGCTGAGTATTAGAAAAATTAACCTTAAAAATCACCCTATTCTCTCCTTCAAAACAATGAGAGCTGTTGTTTGAACTGAAGGCTTTAGTTGCCTTCTTCGAGGCATATGAGCTGTCGACAAAACTGCAAAGTGAGATTTGCTCCCCCTTATTTCCCTCGATGCTCTGAGCCCTTCTCTGGGTCAGGGGGAGGCTGCCAGGGCAGGGCCCCTGAGCTGAGTGCTGGGAGCACCTGAGGGGTCCCAGGGGTGGCTGCCAGCCCTGCCTGCTGCTCCCAGCCCAGCCACCTGCGAGCCAGAGCTGCACACTCCCCATTTCTGGGGGTGGCCTGCTGCAACTGGAAGGGGAGAGGAGAAAAACTCCAACCTGGAAACAGCACAGTGGGGCTGAACCCTTTTGTTTGTGCTGAGGACATGAATCTCTCCCTGGGTTTTTAGAACATGATTCTCATTTCTCTCTCCCTCCATTTCCCAATGTAGGGTTTATTTCCACGTCTTTTGAAATGAGGCATTTTGCCTATTAGAAATACAGATTTATGTTCCTGGGCTCCCTGATGAAAGGTTGCCTGTCTAATGGCGTGGGTTTGGTTGCTGTGGTACAGAGCAGAGTGTTAAGGCTGTAATAGGAAATCAAATAGTTCATTTCACAGCCATCAAGTGCATGCTGAGCTGCCTGACTGGTTTATGCTGCTTTATCTTTGAGGACATAAAACCTATTCGTACTGTATGAAAACATACTTTGTGTTGGATAATCATTTCATTTACATATAAAGGTTACACTGAATAAAAATATATGAACCAAAATTGCAACAAAGATACAACATCATAAACCACCTTTTTTAAAGTGTGCTGGTTTTTCCCCTTGAAAGGCTTCATTGCCTTTAAGACAGGAGATATTGCTTCAGAACTAAAGATTTAAAGCTTTTTTCTTCTGCCTGTAGTAAAAGTAATAAAGCTTTTTATAGTACAAAGACTGTAAATATATTTAGCAATAATTTCAACAGCTGGAAGTGTCTAGATGTCTGTAGTGGAAATACAAGGATCATATTTACCTAGACTTGGCCTTGAAACTCCTATAACCCTTTTCTTTCTGCCTAAGCAGCACTGAACAGTTATTGGCTGTTTCCTTGTAAACACTGCAAGACAATCTCGTGGAGAAAATGACTCGGTGCAGTCAGAAATAAGCTACTGCTGGAGCAAGAGCGCTGTGAGTATTTTCTGTTGTCATTGTTTGTGACAACTGTTTCCTGCAGAGAGGAATCATCCCTGCAGTGTGGAGCACCCAGCCCAAAGCTCCTGCAGAGCTCTGCGAGCAGAGCCTGATGGCAGCGAGCTTCAGGCCCCCAGAGCACACCACGAGAAGCTTGGCATCCTGAAGTGATGGGTGGTGGTCTGGGATCCATGGCAAAAAGGAAATTGGGGAACAATGGTCTTTCTCATTATTATCTTTATCATTGCTTTTGTTATTCTGAGTGCATGAGAAGTTTGGCTTTGGTGGAGTGGCGGATTTAGGGTGCAGGTGAAGTTTGTTGCCTTTGGAAGTACAGAATGTTGAGAAGGAAACTTGTATCAGTTTTCACTCCTGCCAGCATCTCAGCAAATATCTCAGCATTGCCAGTGTTTCATCTCGAAATCAGTATAAATATATTTCCATTCTTTCCATTTTATACTGTACTTCTGTTGACCCAAGAACACAAACATAATTTCAACTGCTCAACCTTATTATCCTCTGAAGAACGTGTACAGAGAGACAAAGGTACCCCGTGAGCAGTGGAGCAAAGTCTCTTTCAACTCCATTTATAAATAATTATAATTGTTCTAACTCCCCATGATGGGAAGTGTGACCAATTATTGCACAGTTATAATCACAAAATAGAAACAAACTGCATGCACAGACGCTCATTCCTGGTGGGGAAAACAGTAATCAGCAGTAAGTTTGGTGAGTGTGGTTAGAATGTCTGTTGAAGTTTCTTTGTGAGATGTATCTGAAGGATAAATACCTGCAGAGTTTCTAGGAAAAGAAGGAAAAATATTCCAAAATATTTTGTTCTTTTGGGGGTTTTTCAGAGATGCACTTAGGCCTTTCAATCATTCACATTTTTCTGGACATGATCTCTTACCCTAGCAGGTGGAATGTGCATGTGACCTACTGTAAAATGTTTATTTATTCTCCTATTGAATGGTTTTGATGATCTTTTGGTAGAGGTTTCTCTTCTTCTCAGCTGACCTCTGCTCTGCCTTTTGCACTCTGAAATTGGAGAGACCGTGCTGAAACAGGGAAGCTTTGATGAACAGAACAAACATTTCATTCAGGAAATTTTAAATTTTGACTTGTAATACTTCACAGTTCAAAACAGCACGAAAAAAAAGATATTTTTATGTCTCAAAAGGTTTTGAGACAATCCTGAAACATCCAGTTTTTGACAGCATCTTGCCATCTACTTGAATTTGAAACATGAGGAAAGTCTCTAGAGAGTACAGGAAGAGTGATGATAGTAAGAAGGAAATGGATTGTGTGTTGTTAAAAAACCAGACCTATCCAAACATGCAAGAGTAATGGAAGGTATCAAATCAAGACAAATGTTATTGTACTGATAATAAGTTAGGTTAAGACAGTAAAGTTTCCTAATAAGGCTGGAGGGGCAGATTTCTTTCTGATGGATGAGAAGACCACCAAAGTGAAGAAAAAAATCTGTAAAATAATGCATCTCTCGTTTTTTAACAACAGTGGTTTTCAAAATTATTTTTAAAGCAGATTTAAGCAATTTTAAAGTATCGTATCTTGACATCAATGCTAAATTTTTGTGTAATAGGCAGCAAACCTTGTGTATCATGGATTTCTAAATTAAAATATTTAATGGTACACTTCAGTGGAAAGTAGAAGAGCATTTTAGAAAGGAGACATCAGTAGTGATTAGAAATGTCAATTAACTTAGTGTAAACAAGCATGAGCTTGTGTATTTCTGTGAAATGAAATCAACCTGTCTCAGCAGCAGCTAAAGTTACTTTATTTACCACTGCAAGGGAACTGTTCCATCACTACTGGACCTGCAGGTGATCTGTTCTACAAGCTATCAGATATAAATAATTACATTATCAATTTATATCTTAAATCTGGGATAGGATTTACTGAATTTGATTTTAGGAAACAGACACTTGACAAGAACATTTTTCTGGTGTCCTTTGGGGATGGCAACCGAATTTTGGGGTTGTAAAACACAATCAGGTGTTCAGCTGATAGAAACTGGCAGTGATATTAATGCAATTCCATCTGGATCTGGTTTATCAGGATTTGATCCTTCTGGGTCTAAAATGCATCAGTAAGTCCCATGTCCACCCAGCTTGTCTTAAAATTATACAGTGCATTATATAAAACCAGATTTGGGTCTCCATTCTGGGTAAGAAGATGTGAAAAGACACTACCCCCTACAAAAAGAAGCCTCTGTTGGTGAAATATTGATGAAAGGTGACAGAACACCCAGAGGAGCTGAAGGTCTCTTACAGGAAGGTTTGGTTTTTGACAAATTGCTGAGCAGGAGGCTGCACCAGTGCAGAAAAGGTTGGGGTTCAGCCTCCTGCAGGGAATAAACTGCTACAGGTGTGACACTGAACGGCCACGGCCACCTCAGCACACAGGGCCAGTGGACTGGCAAAGGAGCGAGTTAAAATTTAAATTTAAATTTAAAATTATGGTTGCAAAAAGGTCCTGCACCCGCCTGTGAAGGAGTTTGGGTTGAAGGGGCTTTATAAATAAAATATAAATATAATATAAATAAACAGTCCTGGATGCAGACTGTCAAAATTGCATAACTTTGTACTTCCTTTAATGCTTTTAATTCTTCCCTCATGAAACCAAATTAAAGTTAAAATGTGTAGCAATAGAAGAGAAATTAACACTGAATTACGGTGATTTTGATTCGGAATGGGCTCTGTGAAATGACCTAAAATCCTCCTTGTCTCCATCTCCAGGACAACATGGAATGAATATTCCTGGACGTGCCTCCTGCTGAAGACCTCGCTCTCACCTGCACCCTCGTGCCACAGACAAATCTTCCACAGAATCACAGAATGGGGATAATTAGAATGGAAGAAATTCTTCTGGTTTACAAGGAATTGGATCAATCACTTTTGACTTGGAAACTTCCATCGTGGTTTATTTGATAGTTAGAAGCATCAGCATCTCTGAAATGAATGATCTGCCTGAAATAATGGAGATCTTGGAGGAAGGAATGTTGCTAAATTAATAAATATCATAAATATTAACTATTTCACTGCAAGTATATGGTCTTTCTGAAATTAAAGATGAGAATAATGCTGGATTTTCAGTTCAGAAGTAATGGTTTCATCTACCACTGAGACATTTTTTATTGAAGATGTTGATATTCAGAACAGAGCTGTGTATTATATTCATAATGCCCATCTGGGCTGTGCTTTCATGGTAATTGAAAGACTTTTCCTCTAAATGTGGGGATGCTCTGTCTTCAGGTCTGGGTCATTCAGCAAGTTTAGGACTGATAAATGTGGAAAAAATATTTGTTCCTAATGTTTATAGGGAACCAGTGAAAGTTTACCACCTCCCCAGGTAATTAGCTACCAATACAGGAAATATTTTGGGTGCTGTAGGATCCACTGAACAAAATGGAATGTATGATGAGAGATGAAATGAATTATGGACAAGTGAAGGGAAATGGGGAAAGTTTTAAGAGAATTTTTTTTATATAGAATAGTGATTATAATACTTAGTCATTAAAGCAGCAGTAATAAAATTATATTTATAGCTGAATAAGGAGTCTCAGTGTGATTAAGATATGGAAGCAGCTAATTGGACTGCTGAAATATTAGGATATTGAAGTGATGAAAAGTATACAAATGAAAATAAAAGTGCATAAAAATTAATGAGGAGACTGAGATAGGAAATGGAATAAAGGAAAATAACAAATGAAGCAAAGTAGAATGAATAAACACACAGCTGGTGGACAAGGAGATGCTGAGGACATTGCAGAAGTGAATGGATATCCATTGCCTGGATATCTGCAGAACCTTTGCTCAGGTTTGGGCTTTCTGTGAGGACACAGGGATGAGTTCTCCAGGCAGGATTCCCCATGAGCAGGGGGTGATGTCCTCGCCTGGGGTT
>VWYI01012923.1:104890-130750 GCA_013399455.1 Anthoscopus minutus | reverse complement strand
TCCATTCCAATCCAATCCAACCCAGCCCATTCCATTCCAATCCAATTCAATCCAATCCAACCCAGCCCATTCCAATCCAATCCAATCCAATCCAACCCAGCCCATTCCAATCCAATCCAATCCAATCCAATCCAATCCAATCCAACCCAGCCCCACCCATCCCAGCCCAATAAAGCTCAGGCACTCTGGGATCTGGGTTCAAAGCCATTTCCAGTTCCTGGCTTGGCTCTGCCTCCTCCCCTGGGTTTGCCAGAGCGTCTGGGCTGCTGCAGGAGCTGCTCCATCTGCTCTCCATGTGCAGGTAGGGTGTGAGGGTCCTGCTGGGTGCTCATCCCTCTGCTGCCAGCCTGGCCCTTGGAGCAGGGATTAGAGGGACAGAGGTGCTGCCTCCAGAGAGTTCCTGGTGACTTTGTGTGGGTTTGCAGGTGTTTCATTCTGCAGTTTGTACCCTCTGGCATTTGAGAGTTGCTGTAGTGCTTGTTTCCTTATTGAAAACTCCTCTAAAGAAGTTTTGAAAAGAAATGGGTTTGGGGCATGGTTTGTGGATGTCAATGCCAACCTGTGCCAGCTTCAGTTCATAATTCTGCATTAGATTAACAGCTGGGTTCTGCAGTTGGCATTGCTTGTGCCTGGTGGAACAGTGTGGGCAGCTGAGGATGAGAATGTTTGAGCTATTTTCCATTAATCCACTCACAAGTGTGAGCTAGCTTCCTGAAGCACAGGCAGTTCATATTTTTCACTGGCCTTCGCTTTGACTTTATGTTGCTCACCTGCTGTGATTTCAGAAAGGGAATACAAATGTTCCTCTTGCACTGAAGAGTGGTGAGATGGCTGTGGAGTTTTACTTGTTAATAAAAGCTGAAAATCCTCCATGCAATCCTCCACAGAAGTGACAGAAGAGCATGTAGCTGAAATCCTGCAATTCGTAATCATTCTGTTCATGCATGAGGTTTTATCTGCTTGCAGAAGCCTCAAGCTTTGCTGAGACTTGATCCAGCCATTAATGGCCAGGTTAAAAATGAGCTTACGACAAGTACCTGACTTTATTTTTGTTTGGAGGTGTGTTGAAATTATGGGCATTTGAAAGCAAGACCAAAATCCCCATGAATGAGGTCCAAAAGGAGTAGAAAGACTGACTTCTTTGAATAGATGTTGTCCTCCTTGATTTTTATTTTTAATTGATTGCTCTTGTTTTCCCCTGGAGCTGCAAGGGTCTGGTTTTTCCTGCACAGTGTAACTCTGTCACATACATGTGGCAAAGCAAATGATATCTGATATGATAAATGATTATCTGATTCCTTGTGGAAAAATTCTGCACAGTAAACATAGCACAAAAAAATCACAACACTAATTGAGAGATATCTCTTAAATTAGATGAGTTCTTTTCTTAATTCTTTGCAATTACTAAGCATTTTATGAGCCAGATACCATTCCTTGCTTTCCACAGTAGGTTTTGTAATTAACAATGGAAATAAGTAGCTTCAGGCCAGACCTTTGTGTGTGTGTATTTATATATGAGATACTGTCTCACTTTCTGCAAAGAAATTTATCAGTTGCATATTTTTGCTTTGGCAGGACCTTTATTGCCTTCTATAAAGTTTTTGATATTTTGAGCACAGCAGTAACTTTTTTTCAATTGTTTGTGAGCTCATCTCATTTACACTTTACTTGGTAACTGAAAGTAGCATTGAAATTTAGAAAATAAAGTGGACATTTCAGAATGGGAATGCGTGTGAAGCTGTATCATCTGGCTTTTTGAAGATAATAAAAATGAAAATAACTAAATGCAAAAGAACAAAATTAATGATAGCTGATCTTATGTAGTGGAGTGTTCCTCTCCTAAAAAACTTTCAATGGAGACAACAGTTACAAATTGTTTTGGAAAGCAAAGTCAGACTTTAAAGTGTACAAGAGGCAGCTCCATGGTCATTATACTCACTGAACAAGCATGCAAGCAAACATCACAAAATTCCACATTTCAAAACATTTCAAAAGATGCGAGAATGCATTTGAAAGGCGCCCGGTTCTATCAGACCAACAGCTCTGGAGGAAGACTCCAGCTGAGAACAAATTAAGAACTGGCCTGGAATGTGGCTGCTGGTTTTGGTTTAATCTAGTACTGAGCATTTAATGCCAATAGATTTGCTGCATCAAAAAAGTCGGGCTGGGATACTTCCTGTGGATTCCATCACGGAATAACCCTTTGGATGCTGTTCCTGTGCAGTGTTTGATGGGAGGAAATGACTGAGAATGCAGCAAATGTAAAGGTGGCACTTGCTGACAAAGCCAAGGGGCTCTGGCACCAGAAAGCAGAACTAATCTTCACTGCAAGTTATAGTAATTTTATCTGGTTTTTTTTTTTAATTTCAATGTGTGGAGTTTACAGAACTCTTTAGACTCAGTCAAGATTAAAATGCAGAACAGGGCATGTTTCTGTGTTATTTTTATCACCTCACTCAGTGAGCAGTTTGTTATGAGTTATTCTGTAGATGAAGGTTCCTGTTAATAATCCTTGCATATGAAAATGCTCAGTCTGTCAGGTGACACCAAGAGAACACCCCATGGATAAGTTTGGGGAATACGCTTGGTTCCTGTCATTCTGAAATGCAAAAATGTTTGCAAAGCAGCGGTGTTCTATTCATTCTGAGACTGGCTTCAGCAGGTCCTTATTCACACAGTTTTTTTTTCCCTGAAGTGCTGGTTTGAACCCTGGTGTGTAGCAGTTCCACATCGTGGAGTGCCCAGCATCCTGAGAGTGGGATATTTTGGTGTGCAAGCAGCTCCTTTGTTTGGTTTTGTGTCTGAATGAAAGGCATCAGTCCCCTGGTGCTGCTGTGCACTAATGAAGGGACTGATACTGGAGATTTTTCTTATCCCCACTGCTAGTTTATCAACTAAACTATTGTACAATATGTTTGAGTAATGAATAGAACATAATAAATGTTGCTACGTTTTCTGTTTTGTCGCCAGAAGATGCATCTCGTGGGAAAGGTTAAATCGAACAAAATGATCACTTGGTGGCTTAAGCACTCCACTGAATCAAGGCCTTCTTCATTCTAATTAGAGCTTCAAAATAGTCCCTGTGTAAGGATGCAGCAGAAACCTGCAGGATTTCAAATGGGCAACCAGCAGGAATTCCTGACAAGGGTTCAGAAAATGCCTTATGGCTGCTTTAAGAGATGAGGGGGACCTTTGTGTTCAAGACCAGCTATTTCCCTGAAATTAAGGTCATATTTAAAAAGAAATGCCTCTCAAAAAACCCTAAACCTTTCATATCTTCTCTCCTTTTCATAACCAAAGCACCACTTTTTGTTGCTTGTCTTTTACTTGCCTATATAAAAATCTGTTGAGTTTTTTGCTTTTGGAAAATACACTCTTTAAATTGGCAAAATACCAAAGATAGCTGATTATCAAAATTAATTAACTCCATATCCTTTGATCTTCAAAAAGACCTCTTCAAGACTGAAAGAAAGAAAATATTTGTTATTACTTAAGCCCAAAGTATTTTTAAAATACAACTGTACAAATGCTGACCCATGCATCTTTTATGGCCATGTCTCGCTGTAAGAGAACTTTAGTTTCTTTTATTTAGGTGTAGTTAGGTATAGCTCTGGAAATCAGAATTTGTCTTCCATGGTTCTTAAACTTTCATCCTGTTGGGAGTGAGGATTTGTTAAGTTTATTTTATTTCCTTTCTGCTCTGTTATTCCTGAGGAGGTGCTGGGAATGTGAGACACGTGCAGGTGATCTGACTGTACAGATATTTATTTACAAGATGCTTTTCCTGACTGCTACTGCTGTTTGTGAAACAGGGGATGAAGCACTTTGGAAAGAGTTCAGACCACAATCAGTTATCACCTCTCAGAGCCTTGGGGACATGCTTAGGGCAGATGGCAATTTGCCACCAAAGCACTCAGACTTTTCTGAGTTACTTTAACACTGTTGAGCGAGTCACAGACAAAATTCTGTTTGATTTCTGGTTATTCTTCTATTATATTAAATGGGCCAAGCTTAAGTGAGGTTTACCCTGGAGAACAGTAGGAATAATGATGCCTTGCTGGAAATACTGAAATAAGGAATCTGTTGGCTTTTAAAACTTTTTAGTAAGAGTCTCCTGGCACAGGATACCACTGTAAAGAGCTCTATCCTATTTTCTGGGTGTCAAATCTGCAATCCTTTTCTTCTCTTCAGGAAAACATTCATTAAACTGTTGAGGACACTGGAATTTCCTGTGTCCATTACAGAAGGGACCATTAGGTGTTAATTGAGGATACTGATTACCCACCCTGGTTCTAGGTGCTCTCCTCAGCCTGGATGCCCAGTCTGGGCCCCAGAGCTGGTTTTTCCTGTTCCATTCAAACTGAGATGCCTGGTTTGGGAAAGAATCTGTGAAATGGAACAGCTCTGGGTAGACACAGAGTCACTCACATCCTGTGGTCTGTAGTGGGTTTGTAGTTTGGATCCCAGAACGAAGCAGATGCAAGTGGAGGAGTTTACAATAACTTTATTTATACCTACTTTTTGGTGGTGGGGCCTGGACAATGTCAAACAGTAGGAGATTGTCCTGAACAGACCTTCTGTCTCCATTCATTCTTCCCTAAGTTCTAGTGAGCACATGTGCAAGGTATTTTTAAGTTTTGAGCAGTGATATGGGACAGGATGCTCTTACAGACTTTCTCACTGCTATGAATGAGAGTTTTGATCCATATCTAGCTGCTCAAACTTAGTGCCTCCAGTCTTTTCCTGTTTATAAAAAGAAGACCCAAATGCACAAGAGAGGCTCCTTAGTGTTCTGTTTAACTCTGTAATATCTAGTTCAGGTTCTATAACAAGGTTGAGTTTTCTGGCTTTAAAATTCATTCCCCTTGTAAAGGACATAACATAAATGTCTTGAGTATCTTTTTGCCCTGGATGAGGAGCATCCTCCCAACACCTCAGCTGCACATTTCTCCTTCAAATGGGGGAAGTGGGATTGCATTGTCCTTGTTTTTAGCTGTGAATGACAAACCTGCCTGGTCCCTCCTTGTTTCCTTGTTGTGCCATTGGTTAGTGCCAGAAGATTATCCAATCTTGAATTAAGAAACAGTATTTCTGTAGAATATCTAGTCAAAGTTGAGATCCACGTGTGGAATTTGCAAAAGCCAATAAAGTCTGAGTGGGAGCTACATAAAATAGACACTGTGAAGTGCCAAGGAGAAGCTCAAGGGGTCAGCTGGGCCAACTCCCAGCTGATGACTATGGGTAATTATGCAGAACAAAACAGTTTGAACAAGTCTCTTCAAGAAAAACTTCAATATCCAGTCAATTTATTCCTGGAGAATGACCTAAGTGTGAAAGAACTGAGTCAAAACATGTCCTTAAATGAGTCTGATAGAAGAAGTGAAAATAGATCCCCTCTTTCCTGAGTATTTTCAGGGGGCTGCTGAACAGACAGAGACACATGCTGGCCATACAGCTCCCAAATGTTTCCTTCCTCTTGCGCTGATTATCTATATAAAACTCCATTTCTGCAGCCAAATTTTTATTTCCTGAGACTATTTGACAAAATGGGCCTTGCAAGGGAGGAAGCCATGGTTTAAGAGTTTTTTGTGCCTAGGAGTAGGCCAGAGGTTGAGGTTTGTCAGCTGCGTGGCTCCCTGCCTGCGAACGGGAGGTTCCAAAGGGGCTCCCAGGTTCAGCTCCTGTGCCTGGGGAGGGATCTGGGAACGGGTGCAGGGGCAGTGGAGCTCTGCAGGAGCCGTGTTCCTGCTTCAGCATCTTTGTCATCAGCTGGGGGTCCCTCCTGGGAGGACCAAGAGCTTGAAATGCAGGCTGCAGAGATTTCCTCTGGCCTTTTGGTGAGGATTTGCACTTGGTCAGGTCAAAGAGAATGGAAGGATCTGCTCAACAGACCTCCTCCTTTTCTGGGGCAGGGGACCTGTGCTCTTTTCTGCTTTGGTTGGTGCTTTTTGTGGCTGGTGTTTGTCTCTGCCTTTGAGGCTGGATTAGCTGGACATCTGCTGCTGGAGATTGTCTCCTCCTCGTTCAAGGCACACGAGCTGCTTCCATGCCAGTCTTCTGATGTCCGTCCAGAAGATTCTGCAGGCACTGAGACATGCTGAGTTGTGAGTTTAATTATCCTGGCAGGTTGTTAGAGACAAAACAAAAGATGGGAATTGCCACTCTGATAACATAAGCCTGTACAGAAGATTCCCAAAGGAGTGCATAAAAATGTAAACTGCTTAGTAATATGGCATTTTTTTCTGCTCAGGAGCTGCCTAAATGAGTTCTGCATGTTTCTGGAAATTCCAGAGTTGTGATTGTGTTTACTTTTAATGCTTAATAGCCACTATAAAATGACTGCTTATGGGGTGGAAACAAAATAAAGCATTTGCATTTGTTGATATTTTCTGTCTGAAAAGCAGGGCTTTGTTAACTGATGCCAATCAAATTTGGCATTGGATTCTATTATAGAGTTTGACACAGTTTTTGGCCAAAGTACATTTCAACATCTATTTTATACGCTAAATATTAGTGCACATTAAAATAACCCAGGATATAAAATACAGTTTGTGTTACTGCCTACAATTAACCCTGCATAGATATCCTGCCAAGGTTAAAGCAAGTTTTGGAAGGCTCCAAGACTGTCCAAAAGTGGAAATGATGGAATTTAGAAGACTTAGACATTACTTTATTAATTTTTTTTTTCAAGATTAAGTGACTTGCCATGCATTGAAAATGTCCATGTCCTCTGTGGCTTTGGGCTGTCTGTGAGAGGGACCTGCTTGGTGCTACAAAGGAGATGCTGCAGGGCAGCCCCTGGTAGCTGCACTGCAGGCTCTGGCTGCAGCTTGCCCCTCACAGGTAAAGAAAAGCTGCTTTTGTTAGCCCTGCATTTCATTCAGAGCAGAATGACTCTCCAGGCAGACAAAGTGTGATGAATGTATTTGCTGTGAAACGCTGGCAAACACGCCTCAGAGCACCTGAAGGTAATGATGTGAGAAGTGTGTGGCTGGGTGAAACGCCCTGGTTCCCCCACATTTGTCCCAGGTATCCTGGACAGCCCTCGATTTATAAAGAAAATTACAGGTTCTGAAACAAGGTCTTGATGTTTCTCACGGCTTATGGAAATATTGGATGAGTGGCTTGAATCCAGAAAGAATGTGAGGAAGTTGATAGAGAGTGGAAAATAAAGAACATGATTATCTCCCTCCTGGCCATCTCATATTGTCTCTTGGTTTGGTCTCAGGGTGCCTTAGAACTGCAGATCTAGACAAGAATGTGCATGGTGATCAGCAGAATGGAGCTGTTGTTTCAGAGTAACTCATGCCAGGAGCTTTTGGGCAGAGAAAAAGAAAACAGAGAGGAAGTATGAATTAGCTGGGAAAAAAGAACAGGAGGGAGTTGTCTCTTCCATCTGAGAATTAAGAGCTATCAAGCTCAGCGAGTGCTTGGCTCAGTTGGATTAAAGCAGACAGCTCCTCACAGCTTGGAGTTCAGCTGTGGAAGCTCCTGATCCAATGCATTGTGTGCAGATAGCAAAATCTGTGTGGGTGCAAAAGCAATTGGACAAGTAGGTAACAAATCCAATTTATTAATGCTTACTCTATTATTAATTAAAAAAAAAAGTACTTCTCTTCAAGAAGTTCCTGCCCCCTGAATCTTTGGGTTGTAGAACATTCCCACAGAACACCATGTCCCTGGCTACTTGTCATGTTCTCACAGGCTTCCCCAGACTTCTGCTCTTGGCAGCTGCTGGAGAATTGAACTGGAGGGATCTTTGGTTTGACCCTGCATTTCTGTTCTTACAAGTTAATTACTTGTATGTATCTGGTTTAAAAAAACCAAATAATAAACTTTTTAAAATGTGAAAGGGAAAAGGGCTTACATCTGCTTCCAAGTATAAATATAAATTAGGAACTAAAATCCCAGTACATCTTATGATGATTCCTTGTCTGACTTCCTGGATGAAATGAAAGCTGGGGTGCCACGCTGGATTACCTGGGAGAACTGGCCTCACTTAAACGGTTTTGGTTTTTACTGACAGAATCTGAGAACTCTGTGATCATTTCTAATCTAGACAAGCCAACGAAAAGATAAAGTAACACATTTAACATGTGCTTTCTTTACACATATGGAATTGTGGTGTATTGGAGGCAAGTAGTACCAGGGTCTCTGAAAAGGAACGTGATCTGTTTCACTCAGACTTCTAAATACGTGTATTTACAAGTCTGTCTTTTTGATTAACAAAGATGTTGAGCTCTTGTATAAAATCGGAGTTTACAGTTGTCAGACCTGTGAAAGAGATGATTTTTCTCTATGAACAGTTCTGGATATAACAATGTCTGTAGCACTGCTTAGCATTTAATTGTATATTCAGCACTTCCTTGGGAAGAGAAAGATCTCTCGCCATCTCCAGAGATACTCAAAAGGCTTTTGCTTTCTTTCTTCAAAGGACTTTTAGACTGTTATATTTGCCTTTCTATGCAGGAACAGCAGAACCGTCTCAGGAAGTTGGTGAAGCAGTTTTGAAGGGATGGGAGAAGGGGGTGAACTTTGGGGTGCATTTTGTTTATGTCCCTCTGACAAACTGTATTTAAATTCAGAGTTTGGGACCCCAGGGATCAGCAGCAGCTCCTGCACTGGCTCTGCCCAAGGTGAGGGTAGGAGAGGGTCAGGAGAAAAGCTGCCAGTGAGACATAGAGTTTAGAGGGTTTAGGATTTAATTATTTAAGAATATAGTTAACCTGAAAATGTTGCTTTTAGAGTATGTAAAGCACAATAAAAACCACATCCTGTGACCTTTTACCATCCCCAGGCAAGCTTCTGCTGCACTCACAAATGCGTGCAGCAGTGCAAGCTCCTTGTCTTCTTTAAGGACAAGAAGAAAGACTAACCTGAACATACAAGGCCAGGAATGAAAAACCCTGAGCTAAAGGGGGCCCCGAAGCTCCTGAGATGAGCCGGCCCTGGCGCTCCCGGAGCGGCTCCGGAGCGGCCCCAGCT
This sequence comes from Anthoscopus minutus, assembly GCA_013399455.1. Taxonomy (NCBI): domain Eukaryota; kingdom Metazoa; phylum Chordata; class Aves; order Passeriformes; family Paridae; genus Anthoscopus; species Anthoscopus minutus. Next base: position 121,765 of record VWYI01012923.1, on the reverse strand, counting down.
CCGTTCCCGGGGCTCCGGAGCGGCTCCGGAGCGGCCCCAGCTCCGTTCCCGGGGCTCCGGAGCGGCTCCGGGGCGGCCCCAGCTCCGTTCCCGGGGCTCCGGAGCGGCTCCGGAGCGGCCCCAGCCCCGTTCCCGGGGCTCCGGAGCGGCTCCGGAGCGGCCCCAGCTCCGTTCCCGGGGCTCCGGAGCGGCCCCAGCTCCGTTCCCGGGGCTCCGGAGCGGCTCCGGAGCGGCCCCAGCTCCGTTCCCGGGGCTCCGGAGCAGCTGCCCCAGCTGTGCTGGCCAATATCGGCGCTCACTCCAGATGTGCTCACTTGCAGAAAGCGCAGCCCGAGGGCAGGGCTGGGGCTGCTCCTGGCTCTCTGTAGCTCCCACGGCTTTGATTTGTGGTTACCCCCGTGCTGGGACAGGACAAAAACCCCAAACCGCACCCTCCCCGTCTCCACCCCAGAACAGCCCCTCAGTCCAGGAGAAGGCTTTTGCTACAAAATCGGATTCCTTTGGAGGCTTTTTCAATTTGTGCAATGTTCATTGGCTTTTCCCTTCCTTTTATGCCGAACCCTTAGACAGTCACCTTTTCCTTAATCTATTTTCTTAATCCAGTTCTGCCACCATTGGCTCCTACCAGGCTGCTACATAATTTATTCTATTTACATTCCAGTAAAATGTGCAAAGCCAAAAACTCGGGAGTTTAGTGCAACCCCTAATGGAGCATATATCTAATTTGGAAATCATGGGATTTTTAAACTCTTGGGAACTGTTTTTTTGCATTAGCTTCTTAACAAATTTTTAGATAACTTAATCCATATTTCTTGGAGTTAGAGCTGTTGATCACATCACTTCACTGTTCTGCTCTTCAATTCACAGAAATATTTTGCTTTTTCCTTTTTTACAGAAAATAATAATTAGTATACTACCAAACAAATTAATTTTTTCTACTCTTGAATAAAGTCAGTGATAAATGGCCTTTGTCAAATTAATGTTTTGTGTACTTTTCCTAACCAGCTAAAATTAAAAAAAAAAAACCAACTAAAAAAAACTCATGGCTTCATTGTTGTTAGTGTTGTACCTTTGAAAGGTGCTAAACATGTTTTGAATGGTACTAAATTTCTGTAATGTAACTTGGTGATAAAAGAAATACACAACTTTACAACACAGTCGTTGCTAGGAATTGGCAGCATTTGCAAATTACCAGAACAAGTCAAGACCTCTGGAATAAGAACCCAATAAAAAAAAATATTTCAGGCACATTAGGAGAATGTGAGGAGAATTCTCAGGATAGACGAGAAGTTTTTAATAAAAGAACCAAGAAGTTTAATGCCCTTAAGTTACTATAACTCTTTTCTTTTAACAAGTAGACCAAAGCTGTACAGCAGCCACAAAAATATAGGAAAAAGATATATAGGTCTCCTCTATTGCAGAAAAAAATTGATGAATGTATTCTGGATGGAAATTACCACCCACCTGATTTTTTATTTTCCCCCCAGATTTTCTTTTCTCTTTGACAAAGCCAAACACAGCAGCCAGGAAGGAAGGACAATTCCACAACTCTGTAGATGGGCTGGAACCCTATTTCCAGTTTAACTCTTGATTTACATCCTGAGTGACTTGTGGTTTCATACAGATTTATGGCTTCTCTGTAGGACTCTGCAGGAGTGATTTCATTGTGACATGTGTGAGGTGTGTTGGTTCAGGTGTATTTTTCTATCATATCAATATCATGTTCAGTTTCATTTTCTATCATCTATTCAATATCAAAGCTATAGCCTGCTTTGCATTCATTTTGTCCCTGTGACCAGATCACACTGAATTGTTGACATATTTTTGGGTGAGAAATTTGTCCCTTTGGCCAAGGAAGAAACATTCAAGGCTTTTATTGTACTTGGTAACTGGGGCTTAACCCTTCTTTAACCAGAGTTATTTTAAATGCTGTCTACCCCTTTCACAAGGAGAGGTGACTGCTTGTACAGGGGCTGAATTTTCCCTCTGCTCTGAGCTGAGGGAGTGTTTGCTGTCAGGGTGGTGGGGAGGGTGTGTATGCTGCTTTGTGATTAAACAAATGAAGCAAGTGGATCTTTTGTGGCACACAATCCATACACAGAGTAAGAAATACAATAATAGCCTGTAAAGACCTTTCTAGACATGCAAACTGACAAATCTGTGTTCTTCTTACGTGGAAAATGTTATTGAATAGCTATTACTTGAACTGAATCAGAAAATTGTTATAATAGTTTTGCAGTGAAAATTGCCAGCTGAAGGCTAATTTGTAAAAAGGATGGAAGTCGATTGAATCACTTTGCTGCTGTAGTAGGTGGAAACATTTCTGGCTCTTCCCAAAGTGTGGGGTAGGGCTGTAAATGTGAATTAGTGCAGCAGGCTGTTAATGCCAGCCTGGGAGGGGGCAGCAGGAGGAGAAACCTGAAACCCAGCAGTGCCTTGAGGGTGCTGAGAGCTCCCCTGGCCACATCTGAGCTCTCTTTGTTATCTTTCAGCCAGAGCAGTAATTTGTGACTGGGGCTTTTGGAATCTCTGGGAACAAGGGTGTGAGGAAGTTGCTTTCTGCTCGTTCAGTTTTTCTGTAGCCTCTGGAAGAGGCTTTTTTCTGTGTGATTTCTGTCAGCATGAGCACGTGGCAGGTGAAGTACTTTCACATGAAAGTCAGACCCGTGGGAAGCGGCTGACCCCGGGTATGAGTGGAAGGAATCCCAGGGAGGATCTGTTTCCAAGGCAAACCTTTCCCTTTGAGACTCTCATCTTCTGCTTCATCCCCTGCTGCTTGCTCTGACTTCATGCACAGCCTTTTGGAAAGGTGTCTGTCAAACCTGAGTACAGCAACCCTGAGGAATGAGGACTCCTCATTCCAGCAGCTCCTGCTTTCTCTAATGAGCTGAGGTGCTAATGAGTAATCAGCGGCAGTGGGGGGATTTACAGCAGGGCTGTGTTCCATGCTCAGTGTGCTGAGCAGTGTTTTGCTGCTGTTGGTTCCCAGCTGGACACCTGGTGAGATACCGCAGATGTTTGAGACAAGCTGAGAGTGGAGGGGTGCGCATCTGGGGTGCAGTTTGCTGCTTTAGGAGCCTGGTGTGAGGAAACCTCCACACCTGGAAGGGAACATTTCCATTGTCTGAAAAGTACAATGTGAGCCCTGGTGTTTGGCTGTGATGGCAGATGACACCAGATTTACTTCATGCTGTAAATTCAGGTTTCGAGAGCTGATGTGTGACTGAGAACATGGCTGCAGGGGTGGAAGGAATAAAAGGAATTTTACTGTAAATGTTTAGCCCTAATTTAATCTTCCTAGTGTAAACAATGAGCCTGTTCCCTTAGTTCATCATTTCAGTAAATATTCTTGCAGACTGCAGTCATCCAAAATAGTTTTGGTACTGATAGAGCCAGTAGACCACTAACTCCAAAGCTTGGAAAAAGTGCAGTAAACATTTCAGCATCCAAGTATGTGGATTTTAAAAGAAAATGAATAGCTCAAAAGTGTGTGCTTTAGCTTTGATGTAGCTAAATATGTTGAACCACAGAGACTTGAAAGAATTTGATAAATACTCTGAAAGAAAATCAACTTCCTCCCAGCAGCCCAATAAATAATTTTCCCCACTCTGTTGTTTTGCAGAGGAGTGAAATGGAAAGGCTGATAGCAAATGTGAAATCTGAAAAACTGAGCCCAAACCCAGCCATGTGAGCGTGAAACCTTCCCACAGAGAGATGGAAGATTCTAGACTTTGTCCCATGCCTTAGGAATTGGCACACCTGGTGCCTGTCCTGCTGCATGGCTGCACTGCAGTGAGAGTTACTGCTGTCTGTGCTGCACTGCAGTGAGGGTTACTGCTGTCTGTGCTGCTGCATGGCTGCACTGCAGTGAGGGTTACTGCTGTCTGTGCTGCTGCATGGCTGCACTGCAGTGAGGGTTACTGCTGTCTGTGCTGCATGGCAGGGCTGCAGCATTGCAGTGAGAGTTACCAGGGCCAGAGGAGGCTGCACAGCACTGCAGGAGGTATCAGCTCCTGGGATTTCCATATGGGTGACCCAGCACGTGATGCAGGGATTGTAGGAACTGTGCATAAAGGAGAAGATTGGGGTTTTGTGCAGTGGGGGTTTCTTTGAGACACTGGAGATACAAAAGAGTTTTGTTGAAGTTGTGGTGTGAGCCTGTCCAGTGTTCCCATCACTGCAGGATTGGCCTCTGCTCCCCACTGCTGTAGCTCCTCAGGCTGCTGGTGCTGCAGACATTCGTAGCGCATGAGGGAATTCAGCCTGCAGAAGGGTGGGGGGACTATTGCAAGGCAGCAGGAGAAGCTGCTGTGGGTTGGAAGCAACGCCCTCAATGCATCTTTCCTGGCCAAACAATTGCATGTGCTGTTAAAGCAAACAAGACCCTGCTCTGGTTGTACCCTGTCTTAGTGGGAGTCACCTCTGAGCCCCGGAAAGCAATTCTCCTGAGAGCCTGCACCAAGGCCCCAGCGCGGCTGCATTGTGCATGCCAGCACTAAACATTTCTGCTTTTCACCAGCTGAGCTCACAGCCAGCCTGGCACCCGACTTTTCAATTCATGTGCACAGTAGAAGAGGATTTAGCATCTCAGAAATGGTGGCACTCAGAATGAGGTGCCCACCCACCCTGTGCACACTTCACAGGCTTCCACTTGTGGATGCAGTGTCCAGTAGGAATTTGGTAGCACTGAATGTGATCTCAGAGTTTATCTTTGGGTTAGGTATGGCTGAGAGGAATTCAACTTGGACACTCTTAGATCACTCTGCAGTGCCAGCCAGCATAAAAAAGGAGGCTACAACTGTGAGATACTTTTTTTTCCTGAAGTCCTGGAATGCTGAAACAGATACACATTTTAAAATCCAAGTGGCAGACACAGCAATAATGAGGCTAATGCCGAGCTGGAAATTTGTGGTCCGTGGCGCCCCTCTGCTCAGGGTTCTGCAGAGCTTTGTTCCAGAGAAATATTTGCAGTATATTAGAGACAAGAGAAAATTTCCAGTAATTTTGTGATTACCTCTACATGGTGCATGATTTTCTTGTGTCCAGTTGTGTCCTTTTGACTTGGAGACTGTTCATAGTAAATTTGTTGAGGCATCAAGGCAAAGGGATGAATTCTGAATAAGTGTTCAAACAGAAAACTGAATTGACAAACATCTCCAGGGTGAATGTTTTCAGGCAGGAGAGTATCACAAGCAGGTATCACACAGCCTGGGAAATGCACTTATTGGCAAATACTGAGCTAAAAGTTCCTGTAGTATTATCAGCTTTGAAATCTGTCTCTCAATGGTTGCAAGTAGCATATTTGGAGGGTTCAGCAGACTCTGAGGTGCTGCTTTATTCTGTGCAAAGTATAAACAAATTCGAGAGTGAGTGTTGTCTAGGCAAGGGAGATGTGTAAAGCTTTCATTGGATGTGATCAGTGATCTTCATGCCAGTAATTTTTAGGTATTCTGGTACAAGTGGCTTTCATCTCAAGAATTCTTGCTTATTGCAGATGGATTTGGGTGCTGGAACAACCCAGAAGTTTCTAACAGCAAAGGTCTTGCTACCTGTCCAGAACAAACTGCAAATACATAACGCTCTTAACTCAGTAGCCACACATGCACTTCAGACTTAGAGTTAATATCTGTAGTGATTGTCATATAAAAAGGTTTATTTGAGCATAGGAGTAATTACTGATGATGGATGCCAATGGGTTTAGGTTTCAGTGCATAGAACTTAGCTCTGCTTATAGGATTTTGTTAACACCTCTCACTGGAGATTAACCTGATCTCCCTAGCACAGGAAATTAAAAATCCTTTGACAGTCATCTTCAGATTATGAGTGGGAAGGCAAGATGAAGTGTCTCTTAGCCCCTTAGCATGCACCTTTCTCTTCTGTTTCCTAGAGAGAGGTAGGAAAAGTTGTAGGGATTAAAAAAAATAAAACATCCAGTGGTACTGACAAGCAGCACATCTTTCATCTGGGTTATGGTGCTTTTCACTTCTCTGTATGTTATTCAAGTAGCTGAAAGTGCTTTTATGTTTAAAATTCAGCTCTGAAAGCTTGTACCTGAGAATGGGGTAAGTTATTGTAATTTTTCAAGTGTTTTAATCCTTGGGTAGTGCCCATGAATATTTAACAGTGGCCACTGCAGCACGGTTTTAGTCTGCCTGGTAGGCAGCAGTGCAGGTAAGAAATGTGGAACTGGGGGAGGTAAAAGAACCTGGATAACTTTCTTCTTGATTTGCTCTCTTGCAAAACTTGTGGGTTTGTGGTGCTAAGCCCCATCAACAAAACCATGGAGGTGCTTTTCTTTGTGTCCTGCTTCTCTGCCCTATCCCAGCCCTCTTCCTTACAGAATGGGGTGGCCAGAGGAGCTTTGGAATGCAGTGGGCAGGACAGGGGTCACTGAAATGCTCCTGGAGCTGTGTGTGTGTGATGCCCTTCTGCTGGTTTAGTCAAGAGCCAGTTTGCCTCTAACTTTCCAGAACAGAAGTTTTTGTTTGTGTTTTTTTTTAATAATTGCAGATGGAAAGGCTCTTCCTTCCATTTTGCTTGCATATAATTGCTTGGAATTAATTTTGCCAAGAGCTGGCTTTGTTGCTCTGGTGGCACTGGGTATAGGCAAGGTTTATCTGTAGGTGAGAAAACAAGAAAAGCTCCTGGGGGTTGAGTTCCCTGTGTGCTTTGTAGCCCCTCCTCAGGGCCCTGGGCATTCTCATTCTGTGGCAGTTCAGTGGCTGCATCAGCTTTTTAGGAGTGGAATGTTAAGATTAGAATCTGCCTTGTTTGAAGGCTGCATCTCAGCCTTTCCAACACACAAAGAGTGCCAGGAAAGAGTTCCCCTCACAAAACCCCAGCTTGGCTGGGGTTGGAAGGGAGCCCTGGAGGTCAGCAAGCTCCAGCTGCAGGAAATCGCTGCTCTTTGGGGAGAGAAAGGAGCCCCTGAGTCCTGCTCCCCACTGCTGGGCTTTGCAGGAGTGCTGGGAAGCCTCCAAGGTAAAGGGTGAAGCATTGGAGGGAGGAAAAGAGGACAGGAGTGGGTCAGGACTCGGTGCCTTCTGCCCCTTCTCTCAGGGCCAAATGTTGTTTGCTAATGGCTGCTAGCTTTGGGGTTTAATGCCCCTGCTTTTTCTCTGTGGTGTTTCCTAGTTCTTCACTTTTATCCAGCTCATAAAAACAAAACAGTTCTGGGGTGGATTTACTTGGAGAGAAGCTAAGATGATGGAGTGTGCTGTGAATTTCTAACAGAGGATACTCATGGGGTTTAAGTGTCAAAATCAAGAGCGTTGTTAGCATTGGTCATTTTTGGGTGCAAACAAAAAGCTCCTGTAGGTGTGACTGCCAGCATCCCTGTGAACAAAGCCTGGGCAGAAATGCCACTGGAATACCTGGAGGGGTGAACTGGGCAGAGAAGGGAGCATCTCCTGAGTGAGTAATGGCAGAGGGCTCAGGCACCTGTTTCAAAGTCGTGTACCTGCTTCTTGCAGCCAGCTTCGAGGCAGATCATTTCCCTGGCAGGAAAATCAAAAGCCTAAAAGGCAAACTGCCCCCCTCTTGCTGCCATGGGCACTTGGAGCTGAACTCCCTTTGATATCCTAATTTTTAAAGCTACTTGGTACTAGGCCGATTCATTTTCATAATCCTTTGACCGTAATGTGTGTTTAGTCATAGCCCGTGTCACTAAATCATGAGTTTGGATCTGAATTCTGGGTAGTTTAGGAAACCCAAAAGGTGCTTTGGGATGGATCCATTTTCATCCCTCTTGTTTGCCTCTAGCTTTGCTGTTGGAATTGCATTCCAGGTGGGAACTGGAAGTACTTAAATCCTCCTAGGAATTAAAGGCAAGGGGGTGGTTCCAGGCACTTACTGACACCTGAAGTGTCCCCTGTGCTTCTGCTTCAGCTGTGCAGGTAGAGAATCTCCCTTGCAGGGATTATTTGTGACAGAAAGTTGCTGTAATTCATCACAGCCTGGTTTATGTCGTTTTGATTCAGCGTGCCGGCCAAGCCAACCCAAACCACAACAGAAAGCTGCCAGAAATTAGCAACAAAAAATTCCCTCCTTCCTATTCTGCAGCTCCTTCCCTCACACAGGAGGGGCAATTAAATGGAGATGGGCAGGATGAGTACTGCCTTAGAAGCTTAGGAATGCCAAAGTCAGCTGCTGTGAAATCACAGAAGGTACAGCAGAGAGAAGACAGGTGCTGGTTTAAAATAAATACAGAAAAAAAAAATTAACTTGACAGAATTTTGTTTAAACATCACCTGGCAGCCTGTGCATCAGCTGAGATGAAAATACAGGGTAGAACAAATGGAGAAAAATAAAGGTCTGTGTTCTGGTAGTTCTCTACTTTGATGTGCACTGTGTGCTTATGAGATAGTTAATAACTGTTAAACAAGAAGGAACAGAAAAAAAAGGGCTCAAAAGGAAATTAATTTTGAAGGCCACATTCTTGAATGTCAGAAATCAGATAGATAAAGAGAAAATTCTAGTGTCAACTGTTAGGGGTTTTGTACATGATCTAACTTCAGATTTCCCTGAGTTAATATAAAACTCCTTTATTTGTCATCCGGTACGATTTCAAATAATCTGCTTCTTTATTTCATACCACAGAAAAAGTATGAAAGGAGAAAAAAATATTTCTGATGAAGGAGACAGGAGCAGTTTAACCTTTCCTTTGACATTTCTATAAGAAATCCCCTAAAGTTTATTTTATCCAAAAAGTTGTAGAGGAGGAAATTGAAGCTTTGGGAGGGAATGGAGTGGAACAGCATTCAAGCATGAAAATTCACCTAAATCTTCTCTTAAACGAGCAGTTTTCGATGTCTTTAATTGTTTGAGTTAGGAACAGCCCAGGACAAGCAGGTGAGAAGAGCCCTGTGCCTGAAAGCTGTGGAGAAGGAAATCAGAGTTTGCCAGGTCTGACATTGCCCTGGAATCTTCCTGCACCAGGGCTGGCTTTTACCCTTGGGGGACTTTGTGCAATTTCCTCTTTTTCCTGAGCAGAGGTGGGCTTGGGCCAGCACCCCCTTTCTGAGGCACTCAGAGCAGCAGGCACTGGAAACCTGGCTCGTGGCTCATCATGCAGGCACTGAGAGCTGGCCCAGAGCCTCATTAAATTGGAAATCTGGGCACCCATTGCCAAGGTGTATGAAAATCAGATTGAGACACTTTCACTCGGGCCTGACTTTCTGCTTCTGAACAGATTGGAGCTGTAATGACATCACAGATGGAAGCTGAAAATATATTCATTCTCATGAGATATTCTTATCTGGAATGCTGAGAGGCCTGGTTTCTATCTGAAGTGCCATATAAATATATGACTAAGTGAAAAAATGCTTTTAACTACTGAATGTGATCTTTCTTGTTTGACTCTCACAATTTAAAGAGAATTTGGCTGTGCTCTCAGTCTCGCTGGTGCTTTGGGAGTGTTCCTCAGTGAGGGAAGTCAGATCTATTTTGCACTGTCTTTGTGAATTTACCTCCAAAGGTAGTTTTCAGTTTGACCAGGCATGTGTCAGGATTTTTTCATTAGTTGCAGATTTTCTTAGGCAGCAGCGTGTTTTCTGAATGAACTTTCTGCATGAAGAACAAATCAACTTTCTGCCAGTGACACCAGAAGAAAAGAGCTTCAAAATAAGCTTTTCCTCCTGTTCTTGCTCTCTTCTGATCCATGTGCAAGGCAGTCAGTGATTTGTTGGAGGAGCTGATAAACTCAATTGTGTGATTTTACAAACACAAACACATTTTGGTGTCAAAACCATGGGAAATTCTATCTTAACCCCAAAAACTGAGATGAGGACCAGCACCCCCTGCTCTGAGCCACTGGCAGCTGAAGAAATGTCACAGCCTCAGTTCTGAGCCGGGCTGAAAAATCTCTGTCTTGAGCATCTGTCTGTTCTTAGTGCTGAGGAAGGGAATCTTTGCTCATCCGGGTCCTGGCAGGACCTTGCAGCTGAGGAAGATTGAGAAGCTATTTCCCTTTGTTTGCTCTTTGACTTTCATCGAGGAGGGAAGAGATTAATATTATGCATAATCTATCTTAGAAGGTAAAGCAACCATTTCCATGGAAAATTAGGTTACCAGTAAAAGTACAAACAACCTTGGCCAGTTTTATTCAGGGATTCCACATGAGAATTATGTGGGAAACCTCAGAAAAGAGCTGTATCAGTCCCAGCACGATTCTGGCATTTCTGAGGCATTATTTCAGTAGGATTCCAGTTGCTTTGTATTAACACAGTTTCAGTTCTAGATCAGCTGAAATATGAGTCTGGGAGGCTGGTGTCAGGCTGTACAACACTCCAGGCAAATCTCTTCATTTCCTTTATCAAAAACAAGGATTCCCATTTTTTTCAGCCACTCTTTTATGTCCTTTATAGTAGTCTCAAAGCAAATTATACAGGTTTAATTTTTTTACTGTGTCTACAAATGATGAGGGTTTTGGGCACCTATTAAGTCCCAGAAATAGGGCAGTTTTGCCCAGACTTTGTTTCTATTGCCTCTACTCTGCCTGTTCAGTAGCTCTTTAATAAGAGTTTGCGTTCATTTGTGGTTAAATCAATACTGTTAATGAGTATATGTGATGATTATAAAAAAAAACCAAACTCCTCAAAAAATCATTTAGGGGAAAAAAAACCCCACAACCAAATGAGGATAATTTCACTCATGTCCAAGTAGTGTCTCATTTCAGTCATGTTTCAATGCTCCAGAGAGTCTTAACAATTCTTTTATTAAGTAAAAAGAAAAATGGTAAAAGGGTTGGTGCATGCAGTGTTGGCACCTCTGCTAATTGAAAGAGAAGATAAAATAAACGTGCGAAGAAATTATTTCTAGTGGTTTTCATCTCTGAGATTAGTGAAAGCAGGTTATAAAATCCCTGTCTAAAGTTCAGCAATAATTCACCTTTGAGTACTTGTCTGGAACTTAGGCAGCCACCACTTTAATTGTATGGAGAAAGGAGGGGAAAAATTCCATGTACAATTGTGAGTACCCAAGGAGATTTGTAAATATTCCCCAGGTGGTTTTTTCATAGGGAACTGAATTTCCACCTCTTGTCCTTTGATAGCAAAACGAGCAGGACAGGCTTGGGGCTTGTGTTTCCTCTTTAGCCCAGGTTTTCCCTCCCACCTCCTCCCAGGTTCCTGCAGTGGGCCAGGTTCGTGTTTGCTGGCATTAATTTCAATTTGGCACTGTTGATTTCCAGTACCAGAGAGTTTGGCCTGGATTTTTAAGAGGTTGGCTAACTGGAGGGAAATATCAGTACATATTCAAAGGCTCTTTTGGAGTAATTGTGAGTATTTTGGTAGTTTCAAAAGAATAGCAGCTCACCGAGGGAATTAAATTAAGCTAATGAAAGAAAGCCTTTTACTTAGAACCAATAAAACGTGTTAGACTTTGCAATAATCTGTCTGAAGTGGTTTTGAAGCCCTTTGCCTTGATTTTATTTGAAGCTGAATTGGACTGTGCATTTAGCAGACTGTGGGGAAGGACCTGGAGCTGGTGTGGGGATCTGTAAAATTGGATGCTGCATCTCTCTCAGCTCCTGCAGCCACAGAGGAGCTGACAGAGATTTCCCTGAGTGCCCAGGCTTTGCCTGGCTCAGATGCATTGGCCTTGGTAGAGGAGGGGTGGGGGAAACCGAAATAAAGCAGCTTTTGGGTGATTTCCCAGTCTGGGACGGGGAGAGCCCCTCGTGTTCTGTGCTCTGTCCTGGCCATTGTCAGTGAGCTCTGCGTGGAAATGGGTCACTGGCCTCACTTTTTGCCTGGTAACTCCTGTGATCTGTGTGTTCTCTTTTCCTTTTCTCTTCCCTCTCAAAGATTTTAATGCAAATCAACTTTGAAATTGTCCTGTTCAAGTACCAGTGAATATTTCATAGAGGATTGTGGTGCTGCTTGGCTTCAGATTTTCTTTCTCATTCTCCTGTGTCTATTTCTCTGCACACAAATAATCTGGCAAACTAAGAAACAAATAATGTAAAAGAAGGGTCATCAGAATATCACTTTTTAATAACTTTCTATTGCTGAGATCACCACTCATTTCAAAAATGAATGCAAAAGTTTTTGCAACTTTATGGGTGCTTTATTAAAAGTTTTAATTACTCCTTGGACTTAAGCTACCATTCTGTGTCATCATAACATATTGACAAAAACTCCTGTAGGAAAATGGCATCCATTATTAAAAATTTCCCTGGGAAACTTCCAGCAGACAAATTTGCTGGCTATAGCTATTCCTCCTTTATTCATTTTAGCCGTGCTTATCACAATACTAAAATTTCATTCTTTGTAATTGGAATAACCATAATTTATACCCAGCAGTTTCATGTAAAATACTATCTCAGTGCATTCCTTTTGTAACCTGTTGAGGTGTTCTGCCTGCCTGGAGGCTTTTTCTGCCACGTCTTTTCTCCAGGAGCAAGGCAGAAGATTGGGGTTTGCATTGTCAGAGTGTTTATTTCTCATTCCATGTGTCACCCAGCTTTTCCTCGTGGTCACAACAGGCTCCAAAGTCAGTTTGCCTCTAAATTCCGTGGGGTTTGCACTCCTGCACAGAGATTGTCACCAAAGCCAAGGGGGCTTCACAACCTCCCTGCCTTCTTCAGGGAAAATGCTAATCCACCAAATCCCACTTGGCATTGTTTGATGCTTAAACTCGGATTTGCAGATTTCTGTTGAAACAAATTAGGAACAGAAAGTTTCCTAGTAACCACCACCCCCTTGGAGTTCTATCTGAGAGATAAAGTAAGAGATGTTTGTTCTAGAGTGCCTGTGGCTTATCAATGCTGTTGTCAGAAAGCAGGCACATTATCAAGCAGACTACAGGTGGTGTTGACATTTATGGATCCCATTTTCTCTAAATAGGCTGCTTCAGAATCAAAATCGTATTCAAAAGCTGCCTTTCAAAACAGTGTTATTTCTCTTTGAAGAGAGAATTTTGTGAATTCAGACAATTAGCATCTTTAACAGCTTGCACTTTAGAAAGAAGGTAAGAAAGTCAGCACCCATAGTTCTTCTGTGAGGGATTAAGTAACTTTGAAACTGGAGGCATTCTCAGCTCTCTGTAATTAGCTCTCCAGTGAAACTTTGCTCCAAAATTGCTTTAAAAATGGCATTCACTTCATCTGGACCTTGTGCAAAAACCTGACCCTGGTTGCAATGCTCCACGTGGAGGAATGTCATTAAATATAAAAGATGACACTGCTTTTGGACAATACTCTTAGTGAAAATGATCACATGCCAAAACAGACAAAACTTCTCTCCCTAGCTCCAAAAGACCTCATTTTCCTGCCTGTCACCCCTGCACAGCTGCAGCCTCCCTTTCAGAGGGTGAGGAACCTCTCTGGGCTTTCTCTCATTCCTGCACCAGTGGAATCTGCAGATGGGATGAAGGTGATGGGATGATGATCGCTTTTAAAAGGATGGAGTTTTTCAAATGAAGATGTAGCTGTTCCATTGTGAACTTCTCTCACCTGTGTGTCTTCTGCTGACATGAGTGAATGAAAGCAGTGAGGGTCAGCAACACAGAAGTGATGCCAGGACTGCAGGAATACTGTCCTGAATGTTTCATGGATATTTAATTGTTCTCCAGGTCTGCCTGGCTGGGGTTCAGGTGTAACTCAGGAGCCTGTGGGGGCCCAGCAGGGCCCCCTGCACCGTTCTGGGGCAGCATCAGTGGAGCAGCAGCTTGCTGCCAGCCCCCAGGCTCTGGGAAGTGCAGGGTGCCCTCAGGCCCTGCTCAAGGACAGCTGAGATGATTTCATTGCAATTAAGGCAGATCTTTTATGAGAATAATAAGAGCCAGTGACTGCTCCTTCCCTTTACTTTGCACCTTTTCCTTCCTCTTGGACTTCCTGCACTAATTGCCAAGGATCAGAGCTGCTCTGAGGGCCAGGGCACCTCCCAGCACCTCAGTGTCCTTGTCCATGGAAGTGACTCAGTACAGAATTCTCTACTGACCTTACGTTTTATTTCCACTTCATTACACCTCTGTTTGAAAAGAATGGTTTTTTCGCTACACCAGGTGTAAGTTGCTATTTCAAACATTGTTTGAAGGCATATTTTAATTTGGAAAACACATCTGAGGCACAAATCTAATAGCTGAAACATTTTATTTACTTATGTTTCTAATACTTAGGTAACTCCATGGATTGTGTGCGTTTTTTCCACCCCATTTAAAAAGAAATTGCATCTGGGTCAGACTAAAAGCTGAAGAGATTTTAGCCCAGCTGGTGTATTGTGGTTCTTGTTTGTTTTCCCTCTGCAAAGTAATGTGGGAAATCATCTTGAGAATTGCTGAAATCATTTCCTATATGATACCACGATTTTTTTAAAAAAGTGAAGCTGTGTCTCGCTCGCTTATAAATCCTAACATGAATAAAAGAGAAACAAAACTCCTCTACAGTGATATCACGTGCCTCAAGCAGCAGGAGAGTGATTTTCCCCTAAATAAAGAAATTGCTTGTTTACAAATAATAAAGACAGAAGATATTTCACATTATAAAGGGAATGGTTGCTAAAGTGATATTATTTAAATATGAAAATCTAGCTTTAAGAACAGGAATTGAGAACCTCCAGAATTCTCTCTGGACGATCAAAGCCTTATTTAAATTCCAGCTGTTTGAAATGCATTGCAATTTGTAAACCTGCGATATGAATTTGCACTTCTATTAAAAAATATCAAAGTCCCTCCCAAAGCTCTTCAGGTGATAATATATTTCTTTTAGATGGGCAAAGTAAGGCATGGAATAATTAATTAGTTGTTCCAGGTCAGTTAGCTTAGGCCAAAATTATAACAGAAAGATCCCAAATGTCCAATACACAGCAGAAGTCAGTCAACAGCTCCTGACATTCTCTGCTTTGAAACCATGGATAAACTTTTGGAGATCTTGGTGAAGAAAAAAACAATTCTGCATTTCAATAACATGTGACAGACCCAAATGCTGAAATTTTGAACGGATGCTTGTTGGTTTTTTTTCCCCCCTTTTCTTTCTCTTTCCAAGAACAGAAGCAGAGCAGGGCTGGGCTTTGCCAGAGAGGCCATTGAGCAGTAATTAACCCAAGCTTGCTTGTGCTGACAGCTGCCATCCTCCTGTGCTTCCTCTGGGAGGGCCTGGGCTCCTTTACATTGCCCTGCTGTGCTGGGGTCATGGTTTATCTGCACAGAATTATTATTTATTGTTACCACCAAACAGTTACAGAAAAGGATTTATAATAACAGATTGAACACCATGGTCAGGCAAATGTTAACACAAGTTGGGCAGTGCAGCTGCAGACAGACACCTGCTGTAAAAGCAGAATTAGGGTGGTTGTGTTTTTCCCAGCCCAGCACAGGTCAGGCACACCCTGGGAGCTGTGGTAACTTCACATGCCCTGCTCTGACAGGAGCAGCCATTGCGTGGGCACTGGGCTCCCCAGGTCTGGCCATACTCTGAAAACTTGCATTTCATTTAAGTCACTGCTGCATTTTCATCAGTGCAGCATTCAGCAGTAAATAAGCAGAAAATGAACAGGGCAAAAATAAGCCATACATCTATATGTGTATATATATATTTTACCATAGAGGTTATTGTTGTTTAGCAATACAGATTGCCTTTTCTTTGTGTGTCCCCTTCAGCCTCTGAGCACCTTCACTGAGCTGCTTCAGCTCTGGCCTCTTCTTTATATCAAATTATTCCTCCTGTGGCAGCTCAGTGCTTGGTGCCCTCATGGGAAGGCAGGGATGGATGGGAGGGTTTGTTCCACCCTCTCTGGGTGGGGAAAAGGTTGTCCCTCGTTTTCAAGTCCTTCCTTTCATGTGGAAAATGCATTTCCACTGTTGGTGCTCTGTTGAATTTCTGTAGTGCTGCCTAAAGGTCGAGCAGCACAGCCTGTTCCAGAATTGCAGGGAATTCTCAGTAAAAAAGTGGGGTTTTTTTCCTACTGTTTTATACAAACAAATCAGATAAATACAAGGAAAAAAAAAACCAAAAGCAAACTAGATCTGAAATCTTGTTACTTCTAATTCTCTCCCCAAAATCTGTAGCCTGGTACTGATCCAGCCTATGTTAAAAGTTCATACACTGCCTAGAGAAACAGACATAATTGTTTCATTAATTTCAAGATTATAATTAAGTCATCTTCAGTGTTTTCAATCCTTTTCTCACAATGTCTCTATGAATAAAACATCTCCCAATGGTATATTGTCTATTTTTTAAACATCCTTCTGGGCTCCTCTCTAAACTCACTCTAAATAAAGATACCATCTTGAACAGTACAGTAGGTCAATTTGCTTTTTACAAATTAGGATTTCTGCTATTAATTGGACAGTTTCTAAAGTATGGTGAATCAAGGATTCATAATTGTGTCTTAAAAGACTTGTACAAATACATGAATGAATTTTTCATGCATTCTTGATTTGTTAAAATGTGCTCGTTTCTCAGTGGAGAGAGAATAATGGGAAAGATGCTAAAAAAGGCCTTAATTTGTGGGCAGAGGAGTGAGGAAAGGCTTGAAAGGTATTAATGAAGTTGGAGGGGAATGTTCAGGTGGAAGCCTGGGGGGGTTTCCTGGGGTTGGTGTGGGCACAGCTCCTCAGCAAGGAGTTCTAGAGGAAGAGAAATTTCAGAGGTGCAAAGAGAACCCCAGGGAGGGAGAAGGGAAGGTCAGGGAGAGAGAAGAGAAAGTCATGGAGAGAGAGAAGAGAAGCTCAGAGAAAGAGAGGGAAGTTCAAGGAGAGAGAGGAGGGAAGCTCAAGGAGAGAGAAGGGAAGCTCAGGGAGAGAGAGAACAGAAGCTCAGAGAAAGAGAGGGAAGTTCAAGGAGAGAGAGAAGAGAAGCTCAGAGAAAGAGAGGGAAGTTCAAGGAGAGAGAGAAGAGAAGCTCAGAGAAAGAGAGGGAAGTTCAAGGAGAGAGAG